>JASAMX010023405.1:0-41927 GCA_030248175.1 Microlaimidae sp. YZB2_3 | reverse complement strand
TTTGGGTATAAATTATATAATATTAAATTAGTGTTTTTTGTCATAATTAAGTAACAAAATAATGTCTAAATAAGTATATTAGTTGAGATAAATTTTTTGTTCATAATTAAAATATTACAATTTTTATCAAATAAGTGTTTTGGTCGTAACTGTAAAGACAACCAGATGTGTCCAATTTAATATGGCTTTAAATAACCTTTATATCTTAAGGACTTTTAGCATAATCACAAATTTGTTTTATAATTCGTTTTAAGTTAAAAATTAAAAAAATATGTTATAAACATTTTTAAAAATATTATTAAAGATTACGACAGAATTCCGAATGTACAGAAAGATTTTGCATGATGATTATATTAATAATGGGAGGTGAGATAAAAATGGATACCACAAATACCTAAAGCAGTTATATAATGAATAAAAAACACGTAAAAAAGTAAATTTTAATAAAAAAGTAAATTGTAATAAACAAATTGAATATACCATTAAATAAATATTAATTGATGAATCTATTACTAAAACGAACATAACCTCCTAATATAATTGCGAAATTCTCTTCGATACGTTTGAATTTCCATCGTAACCTTTATAGTTTTTTAAATCTTTTGTGTAGTTTTTTAAGCAATTTTTTACTTTTAAAGTGGTATACTTTACTTTTAAAGCAGAAAAAAATAAGTAATTTAAAAAATAAAAGTTAACAGAAGTGATTTTTCTACCCTTCAATATCAAGCTCCGGGGCTGCAGCCATTTCAAGCAGATGGAGAGACTTGTTTGATTATGTTTTAATTTATTCTATACGCAATTTAGGTTATTTTATCTTTTAAACACACGTTGAAAAAAATTTAGTTTAAAAAATTCTGTTTTCTCCGGAAAACGTTAAAAGTTAAATACCGGTTAAGTGTTGTTAAACATGGCTACAGTATTAGTTTTTACTGTGCCACTTTTTGAAAATTAACAAATTTTTATTGATTTATTATTTTATTTATTTATTTTTTACTTCTTATTCTACTCCACTTTTTTGTGTCTTAACAGGCGCCTGGGGCTTAATATTTTCGTTGCTTTACCTCCGTACACTTTTTCATTGTATGTCAGCTGTTAAAAATTGATTTTATGCCAGGACTCTTTTGTGCCGACCTCAGCCCCAGCAGCGCTTGGGCGCATGAACGCATTTTCTCCAGGACTCTTTTGTGCCGGGACTCTTTTGTGCCAGGACTCTTTTGTGCCAGCTGCGATTTTTTTCAGGACTCTTTTGTGCCGGGACTCTTTTGAAGGTGAGCCGTTTTTTCGTGTTGGTTTAATACTGTCCGACACGGTGCACATGTCCGACACGACCGAATTAAAATTCATTTCCAGACCGTGCACAAGTCTGGTAGTCCATTCCATTTATATAGTTCCATTTATAGTAGTCCATTTAGGGCGTTATAGAAATTTGATTTTTGACAGTGTTCCTTTAATTACAGTAAACTAAACGGGTTAAAAAACTAAAAATAGTTTAAATAAATGAAAAAATCCTAAAATTCTTAAATCAATGCAAAATGAATCAAATAAGCTTAGAAAATTGTAGTACAAAGGTCTTTGTATAAAACCAAATATTGCGGCAAAATGACTTGCGCGGATTTTTCGCCAAGACTGAAATAAAGCTTGCAGCGTTTTTTTCCGGGACTGAAACGAAACAACGTAGCAGGAACTAGTTTATGAACGCATTTTCCGCCAGGACTAAAACGAAGCGGGACTCAAACGAAGCGGGACTAAAACAAAGCAGGACTAAAACGAAGCGGGACTAAAACGAAGCGGGACTAAAACGAAGCGGGACTGAAACGAAGCTCGCAGTGATTTTTTTCCGGGACTAAAACGAAGCGGGACTAAAACGAAGCGGGACTAAAACGAAGCGGACCCCCTCCCCAGCAGAAGCTTTTAAAATAGTTCGAACCCGGGAGTTCAAGCCTGTGCATACGCTTTTCGATGCTTCCAATTCAGTTTTAAAGATTTAGTTTGCACTTTTGTTTTTCTTCAATTAAAATTCTTAAAAAAAATTGTTTTTTTTTCTGTATTTGAAGAAAAATAATAATTGTTCTTTCATTTAAAACGATTTTAAATCAAATTTTTTCCAGAGGTTCGTTTTTCTTAGCCATTTTTTTCTGTTTGTAAAATATAAAACTTCTCAATATGCCGAATAAAAGTTTGTTTTAATCAATATTTTTTATATAATCGCGCATTAAAATATATTATTGTTTTTTCGGTTGATTTTGTGAACGCAGTAATGTTTTTAAACTTTTTTGATTTGAAGTTAGTTTTACTAACAAAACAAATGATCATTTTTTTTGTTTTTTCAACCGATCTCAATCAAAAATGGGAGCAAAAATATGCGTTTTGTAGGTGTTTATTAGTTAATTACTTAATTATTATAAATAATTACGGATATAGCATTTAGTATTTACTGGTCTTAAGCAAATGTAGTAAACTTATTAATAGATTACTGTAGTAAAGTTGATATTGGTTTGAAGAGAAACCAGTAAATACTGATTTATTTTGCAATGATTACTTTTTCTACCAAAACAATAGTATGAAATAATGGTTTCAAAAACCAGTAAGGTGTCTGAAAGAGTATGCCATTATAATAGAGGGTGCCATTTAAATGGAGAGGCTCATTATAATGGCCGGCTTTTCCGTGCTTTTTTAATAGGAGTTGCACATTTTTCGGTATATTATATATTTTTGTTATTACTGTTTGCAATTACCGAACTATAACCTTGCAAGAACAACAAATAATTGCGAGGACTTTCATCTTGAACTGCAAAACTTCTTTAAAACCAATCAACCGAGTTTGGGCGAATTAAGGATGTTTTCATGTTTAGTTTCTTATATTAATTTATACGAAATATTTATATTCTTTATTTAATTTAAACAATTTTTCATAATAAAAAAACTTAAATTTTATAGCTTTGAATACTACATGTATGTATTCTTGTATTTATTGAATTTATTTATGAAAGTGGTAAAAAATTTTTGCAAACGAAAAACAATTTAAATTAAATTTAAACATTATAAAAACATAAAAAAAGTAATTAAAGATATTTCAAAACTATTTTACACAATTGCAAAAAAATTAACAAGAAACAAAGAAATAATATCAAACTTCGAAAAGACCACAATTAGTGCACTAACAACAAAAATTATAAAAAATATAACAAACAAATAAATCATTAAAAGAATTAAACCAAAAAACCAGCACGTTTTCACATAGCTCGAATAATGCCATTGTACACACTAATGGGTTGTTTACGTTATGAAAAAATCCTATAGAAAAGTCACTCCCGGTTTTTAGGGGCTTCGGTTTTTCGAGCCCCATTCCCCTCAAATTTAGTCTATAATAATATTACACAAATTAAAATTATGCATATGCTTATGTTTATGAAGGCTAAAAATCAATATTGAAAAATGTTTAAACAGTGATTATTTTGTTTTAATTTAAAAATTTTCAGCAATTTTTTCAAATTTATATTAAAAATATGCGGTTACAAATGTGCACTTAAATTATCTGTTGTAAGTTCTTGAAATTTGTTTTGGGGACTTAAAACTGAGATATATCATGTTACCTCAAAATTTAAAAAAAAAATACATATTTTATCTCTAGCCCAGTTAAAGTACTATCTTGTATTAAGTTTTTTGCAAAAAAATGTTTTGTCTCAAAAATGTAAATATGAAGAAACTCACAAACACACAAATTTAAAATAAAAACAAACCAGCTGTTACTGTAAACTATATTTGTGATAATAAAATCGTTATGTTCTTATTTTGTAAATATGATAAACTTTTGTAAATATGCGTGAGAGACTTTTGTAAGTAATAATTCTTATTAGCAAGATTTTGCATCAACGCTATCAAAAATATTTGGTGCTATGTGTTACTATAAGCTTGATTTGATTTTTAGACTTTATTAAAAGAACAGAATTTATTCAAAAGAAGTTTTTATAACAATTAAATTACAGAATTCGGGCTCACAAACATAAAATAGACAAAAAAAGTAATTTTATAACAGGTAAATTTTATTCAAAAATTTATCGATTTAAAATATTTTAAACACGATTAAAACGCAATATATGGAGCTTTGTATGGATTTGCCAGTTTGTACATGTCATGCAGGCGAGGGGGTGTACCTTGATAAACCCTATCGCGAGTATGAATATTGATTTTTTACTTATTCAAGAAAATTACTGTTTTTAAAAAAACATAGATTGGTGTCTTAAGAAACTCCAGTAATTTTTTAAAACATGAATTTTTTGCTAAAAAACAAATACAAAAGCAGCACTTCTCAATGCGCTTAATTACACAATCTCAGAACGAAAATTTACGCGGTAATTTTTTTGATTTTGTTTTTGTAACATAAAAAACTTACTAATGTGGATATAAAAGGACAAAAACAGTAAATAATTAGGTGCCTGGTTTTTTTGTTCCGTATTGAAAGTTTACTATTAAAGATAAAAGGATCAACAAATGGCTATATAAATCAAATTATTATAATAATTATATTGTTTCAAAAAAACAAAACGTATATTTAGCGGGTTTAGCTAAAGGTATAAGTTTTAGCAAAATAAATAATTAACTCTTATAAACTTGGAGCCGTGAGAATTTCATCTGTGAACTGTAAGTAAAAACTAATTTGGAGTTAGGTTTGACTAAGACATGCAAGATTATTCTTAACAGTTTGCCATTTTCGGCTCCAAGCTCCCTATTTTTGACTTCAATTTATAGCTTTAAATTTTTTCAGCTACAAGATCCCCAGATTTTTGATAACTAAGTCGATTTGGAAAAATTTTGATCACATGGAATTAGCATCCTGAAATGACAAAATCGAAGTTGAAAATGGGGACTTGTAGCTAAAAATTTGAAATCGTTAAAACCTATTCCTGAGCCTAAGCCTAAATATCTAAGCATAATCCAAACTATGTTGCTCATTTTCAAACGATGTTCTATTTTTACAATTTTTAATTCCCAAAAATTTTTGACCGTTACAATTTAGTTATTAATCAAAATTATGTTATTATCGTCAAAATAGTGAGTCAATATTTCATAATAATTTCCCAATGCAGTAAATGAATAATTTCTAGAGGGTTAAAACACTAAAAAATAATCACTAAAAACTAGAGGGTTAAAACTTGTAAACTAAATAATGTGATTAATGGTGTATAATTAAATAACTGCATAATAGTAATAACTGAATAATTTAAATAGCTGCGCTAACGTTTCTCGACATCTACATTTTGGCAAAGATTAGTATTATACCATTTCCATATATGCTTCGGACCCCTGTAGAAGCAAAAAATAATGAGTTCAATAACCGTTATGAGGGATGCTCCGGGGGCTTTTTCTTTTTTTCTTCTCTTTTTTTTTCCGACGGGGCGGAAAAAAAAAAGACATTAAACATTTATATTTTTGTATCGTTCCTCTTGGCGCCCAGAGCTCCACCTACATTCGCTATCACAGAAGCCGGGGTTATTGTGGAGAACTCAATAATTTGCGTGGTTTGAAATGTCTGGAATGCAACACTTAACTCTGTGTTTTCGCTTTTGTCAGGAGCCATCTTTGTAACCTGTTGGGAGAGACTGAAAACTTTCTTCTTGCATGAACTATGACATGCCGGGGAATTTTTTTCCTCAAACGATTCGTAGAATCTGAAAAAATTATATTTTTAATTATAAAAAAGTTAGAGTCTTAGCTATGCAATAATATAAATTTCTAATAGTTCTCTATTATTAATACGAATTTAAAATTATATTTTCAACAATTTAAATTTTGAGTTTGGACACCGAAAAAAGTGGTTCCTAAAAGCTATTGCGCGATTTTTTACCCTTTCCAAAGAGCTCATATTTATTTCTGATCAATCAGTAACAACGGAGGAATATAGGTTTCAAGATATAAGCGTTTAAAAAAATCTATTAATCATAAGGAGAACAGGGAATACAAAACTTATCCAAGTTCTCTAATTATAGTTGGCGCGGTGCCATGGGGCGTTGCCGTGTGGCGCTCCCGTGCCACCGATAATTTAATATATTTTTTGAAAGAAGAAAAAGATGAAAATTTATTTAAAAAATACGTACGTTCTCTGATTATAGTTGGAGTGATGGAGTGGGGCTAAATCGCCGCACCAGCAAAGATTGCAATTATATTTTTGAAATAAAAATAATAATAATAAGAAGCAGAAGATGAACATGAATTACAAAACTTACCCAAGTTTATTAATTATAGTTGGCGCAGTGCCATGGGACTACATTGTTCTGTGCTCCCGCACCACTAATGATTGCAATTATTTTTTTTTAAATAAAGAATCAGCAGAAAAAGAAGATGAACATGAATTACAAATTTGATTTTATTTAGGTTCTATGATTATAGTTGGTGCGGTGCCGCGGGGTTAAATCGCCACATGAACGATGAAGGAATATCGATTTTAAGATATGGGCGTTAGAATAATAGTAATAAAAATAAGTAAATAGATAGTAGATCAACATGATTTAAAAATTTTTTCTAATCTTGATTAATTATAGTTGGCGCGGTGCTGTGGGGCTAAACTGCCGCGTAGGATCCCGCGCCACCGATAATTGCAATTATTATTTATTTTTATTTTTTGAAATAAAACTTTAAATTATTTTTTTCATCTAAAGCAAGAATTAAGAAAAACTATATTATTGTTTTTGCCGTTTTCCGCGCGGTTGAAGTAGATGGCGCTGTGCGGTTTCCGCCACCAATAGCAACGGAGCACAGCAACGGAAGGCAATAGCAACGGAGCACAGTGCGGTTTCCGCCACAGCAACAGTCTGTTCTGTACAATCCTTATTGTTGCCAAAAGGCTGTTATTGTGCGGTTAAAAGTTTTTATTTTGCAATTTTTCAATTTATTATTTTTATCACTAAATCGATAACAAGGACCTAAATGAAAAAAAGTGGTTCTAAGAAAGTTGCCTAATTCTTTCTTCTTTCCAATGAACCCATTTCTATTTTTGATTAATCAGTAACGAAAGAGGAATATCGATTTTAAGAATTGAGCGTTAGAAAATTAATTAGAAGAAGAAGAAGAAGATGAACATGAATTTCAAAATTTACCCACGTTCGCTAATTATGGTTCGCGCGGGGCCGCGGGGCTAGAGCGCCCTGTGGCGCTCCCGCGCCACCCATGATCCGAAGATTTTTACATACTTTTAAAATTAAAAGCACTGAAATACTTTACATGGAGATTTTTGAAAAAGGTCTGTTACAACAAAACGCAGAGCTTTTTTTGCATTAGAAAAACTTAAAAACATAATCTATTATAATGGAAACATGATAAAAAACGGAATTGAATTTTAATTTTGGTTTTTTGTTATAATTTTAGAAGGTTTTGTAATACCAGCTTGACATGAATAAGAAATTTTTTTACAGAATAAGGGTTTAGGGTCGATGGAGCCGAGAAAACTTAGAGCCAAAAATAAACATCGCTAAAACCTATACCTAAGCCTAAGCAAAACCTAAAAGAAGATAAAAAACTTTTCCGGCGGCTCCAAGTTCCCTATTTACGGCTCTAAAGATCCCGTACCAGAATAAGCTCGCAGCTTAAAATAAAATTAGCTATTAGCAAGTATATATTTATGCAAAAAAAATTTAAATTTCTCAACATGCCGCGTTCGCCAAAAAAAAAAGACAAAACAAAAAAAATACACAAACTAGCTGGAACGGCACCAATTTTAATTTTTAAATTTCAGAAGTTTTAATTGCCTAATTTTTGAAATGTTGTTATAAGCTTAATAATAATATTTTCCCCAGAGAATTATAAATAAAAAAATAGCCGGCGTTTTTTTATTTTTTAACAACAAAAACAAAAAAAGTTGCGAGTTTTTGAGAGCCAGCTTTTTTGTGACCAGGTTTTTCGACAGTTGTGATCTACAATATCATCCTCCGAAGCTCCGGTTATTTAAAACAGATAGATATCATGAACTCCGCCCCTAAATGAACGATTTCAGCCTTATTTAAACTTGAAATATGTTTAAAAGTTTAATATGCTTGGTTAAATATCCAAATTTTTTAAACTATTTTACTTTTTTATTAAGCTTTCACAAAACAATTATTTATGGCATTACTCTTTAATTATTAGCAGAATTAGTTAAAAAATGGGGTGAAAAACACTGTAGCCTCAGAATTCTCTGTTTGCTCCGGAGTTTCGGAAAACGGTGCTTCGCTCTAGATTCAGATATGAATATTACTAGATTCAAATTATTTCATTTCATAATACGGCCGCCGTTAAGCCAGAACAAAAGCAAAATTAAAACATAAGCTTGTTTGTGTGATTGTTTTTCAATTTTCTAGTATTTTTTCTATAAAATCAAATAATGATGCATGGAATATTCCTAAAAATTTGTCAATACCAAATCTATTTTAATAATGTTATAGAATTTGTTTAATGCTAAATAGTTATATGTAACTACATTGTTTTAAATAACTAAACCTGAAAAATTAGACAACAATGTCTCGTATCGAAAATAAGTTTGAGTAGGGTGGCTGACTTAATTTCGGCCACCTTTTTAAGATTTTGGATAATTTTTTTCTGGCTTTTCTAATCGAGCCAGAATTTGGTCTAAAAATCAAACGACAGCTGTTTGTGTTATTCCAATGCAAAACTTAAAAATTTCTGTTACACTTAAAAATCAGTGGAGGTTTAAACTTTTTTTAATAGTGGCCGAAATTAAGGCGTGTGCCATTCATCAACTTTGACCACCTGGAAAAAAACTGGCTATATTATTGCTAAAAGGAACGATAAAAATTTTTAAAGATTGCAAATTTATTTTTATGTATTGTTCTTAGTACATATAACTTAATTTTTTCCCGTTTGCAAAGTTTTATAGCTATTAGCAAGACTTTGAATAATTATGTCAAAACCTTAAAAACACAAGTATTAATAAAATGTGTTTTTTTGTTGAATTTTTTTGGCGTGAAAGAATATTTCAACATAATGGCTTTTGTTACAGCCAGTCAACTTTAAAGAAAGCCTAGTAAAAATTTTATTCCACTCCAGTGAATTTTTTTATTTTTTTAACCTAAAAATAACAAAAAAAACCCACAAAATCCGCCTTAATTTCGGCCACCTTTTAGGTTTAAAAAAACAAAAACAAAAGCCTAAACACAAAAAACACTATTACATAACCCAAAATTATCAACTTTAAAGATAAACAAGGCGTTTAAAAAAGTCAAGGAGTGGCAATTCCACACCAACCCTTGCTTACCTTTATATCATATCCGACTGCATTCCTCCGCCAAGAAAATAACCTGAGTTTTTTACTGCATTTAAATAATCTTTGAGAATTTCTATACCGGTTTATGAACGGTTCAATTTAAACCTATCCAATTGGGAGTTGGATTACTCCAGCCCGCACAGATGTTTACTACGCAATCTTTATGAATGCATCCCTTCGCCAAAAGAAATAACCTGACATTTTTACTGTGTTTTAATTTACTTTCACAACTTTTTGAAACATTGGTACTCTATATCGTGGTAAGTGGTGGCTTGGTGGGGAACCCTATTAACATTGATATTTACTATATTCACTATATGACTGCATCCCTCCACCAAGAAAATAACCTGACTTTTTTAATGTGTTTCTATATTTTTTTGGATAAATTCCTTCCGGTTTATTTAAAATTTAATACAATATAGTAAATTATGGGTTATGTAACCCCTCTGGTACACATAATGGTACAAACTGTGTTAAACAAGTTCTTTCACGTGAATTTTAAGGTGGCCGAAATTAACGGAATCTTAAAAAGCGAATTTAGTTAAACGCATTGCAGAGTGATTTTGAAGAAAATATCAAAATATGAAAATTAACCATTTTGAGCCTTAAATAGAAGTTAATTTAAGGTTATATAGTGCTTCGTTCCAAATTTAATGCAGTTTAAACACAAATCAAAAATTCAGAAAATCATGAAAAATTCACTTTTTGTATGAAAATGTTGATAATGCAGAATAACACAAATAAAAAACTTTTTGCAGAAACACTTTATTCAACATTCATCATGTTACTTTTGTACTAGTTCTTCTGTGTTTTAAAAATAAACCAATTTTCTAACGCCCTACATTGATGGCCGAAATTAAAGCCTGGCTGAAATTAAGTCAGATACCCTATTTATATTTATTGCGCATATGGCGAGATTTATGTGGAAAAGAATGGACAATTGTGTGTATGTTAAGCAATCCACAGTGTAAATTTTTCATCATATAAAAAATTTACTACAAACTTTGAAATAATCTACATGATAGTTTTTCTGCGTAATACTCTCCAATATTTCACGCTTTGTCTTGAATTTTATGTTAAAAAAGCATTTACAAAAAAATTGTAATCGCAAAATTCTTAGATGAGATTTTTTACATACCACTGTGAAATAATTTTCATTTTTCAAAATATTCCACGTTTCAACAAGTGAAATATATTATACGTTAGATATACGACCTTATCACATGAAAAAAAACCTCATCTCATCCACATGAGACACAACTTTTTTGTTTGCTAATGCGCAGGCAATGTGCAAAATACTCCACACGTTAGAAAAGAAAAGCGTGTAGAATTCGATAATATTACGCAGAAAACACTTATGAAGATTATTAAAAAAACTGCAGATTATTCGACAGGTCGTATCTAAACTCAACGGCACTGTAGAAGCGACAGAGCGGTCGCGACAGCCGCCGTACAGAATAATTATAAAAAAAACGATAACGAAAATGTCCATTGTATTTTGAATTAATTTACGCGACCTGAAGTGGTTGAAAATCACATTTAGAGTGGCATTGAATGTGTTGATTTTGTTTTAATTTAAACGTTGCGAACTGAGTCAGTTTATTTTATAATTTACATAAGAAAGGCCAAAATCTTATACAAAATCTTTAATATTTATTCTATTATAAATATATTAATACAAATGACAGAAAATATTTTTTTACGCTTTTTTGATATATTTCTGCACAATGAATGACGTTTTCAGATATAAATTGGTATATTTTTATTTTTTTTATTTTAACCATTTCAAATATTTGAAAATGGATTTGAAATGAACTGCTGGCATTAATTCAACAACATTCAGCGTTTAAGTAATGTCGCTTCCCGGTGGCATTCGAGTTTAGTAGAATTTTACATAAAGAAAATGACCGTAGATTGCTGTGGATCTACACTGTAGATAGCTTACATCTAATTAGTTTAACGATATCGGATTGGAGTTGGAATCATTGAACCTCTTACATTACTATTTCAAAAATCATTTGACTCCGGATCATTACCGCACGATTGGAAAACTGCGTTAGTAATACCACTATTTAAAAAAGGTTTTAAAAATGATAAAAATAATTACCGGCCAGTGTCATTAACTTCCTTTATTTGTAAATTGATGGAAAGATTGGTTAAAGATGTGCTTTTTACCTTTTTTGCTAATATTTTGTCAAGGTGTCAACACGGCTTTAAGGCTAAAAGCTCAACTATAACCGAACTTTTAGAAACGTTGAATGATTGGACTAAAGCATTAAATAATAAAAAATTTATAGATGTGGTATATCTAGATTTTGCGAGGGCTTTTGATTCTGTGTCTCATGAAAAACTTTTGTATAAGCTCAATAAACTAGGAGTAACTGGTAGATTCCTTAAATGGATAAGTTCGTTCTTAACTGGCAGAAATTTAAAAGTAGTAATCAATAACACTTAATCTGAATCTTACCCGGTAACAAGTTCTGTTCCGCAGGGTTCCGTTTTAGGGCCTTTTTTATTCCTGATTTATATTAACGATTTACCCGATTGTGTGAAATTTTCAGAGATTAAGTTATTTGCTGATGACGCTAAGGTTTTCACCAGCTTCTCAGTTAATGACTATCATGAAAAAACTTCAAAACTACAGGAAGATTTAGATAGAATTTTAGGTTGGTCTGAGCAGTGGCAGTTACAGTTGGCTGAACAGAAATGTGAAGTACTTCATATAGGAACAAAAAATAAAGATAACAAATTTGGCTATTCCCTTTGCAGCAAAGTTCTATCAAAATCCGCCTTAGTAAAGGATTTAGGAGGTCATGTATCAGAAAACCTAAAATTTTCAGATCATTGTCAAATAATATCAAAGAAAGCGTTAAGGACTTCTTCGTTAATTTTTAGAAGTTTTCAGTCAAACTCATTGCAGAATTTTCTGCGCGCATACAAGATCTACGTGAGACCTCAGTTGGAATATGCAAGTGTAGTATGGTGCCCATATCTACAGCGTGATATTGCTGTCTTAGAAAGAGTTCAACGGAGTTTTACAAGAAGATTGTTTAAGCGATGTCAAATGCCAACTTTAGATTATAGTGAAAGATTGGCAATTTTAAAATAACCCAGACTTATAGATCGTCGCAGGATTTTTGATCTTTGTGAATGTTATAAAATTATTAATGGAAACACAAATTTAATAATCACAGATTTTTTTACTCTAAATAATAACGTAACTAGAGGTCATTCGCAAAAAATTAAAGTTCAAAAAAGCAGATTAGACTCAAGAAAATTTTTCTTTTGCAACAGAGTAATATCAAACTGGAATAATTTATTTGATAATCAAATCTCAGCTGCTTCTATATTTGCGTTTAAAAAAAGTCTTAGTAATGAATGACTCAAACTAGTGCTTAATTAAGCCTTTAAGTCATTTTCTAGTAAACTCAAGTCTTTGTTTTATTAAATATTCAGCCGTTGTCGGCTCGCATAAAGGTTAAAAAAAGGGTAATAATTGTGTTAGTATTCTTTATTTTTGTTTGATTAAAAATGTTATGATATTGCTTTACTAGAATAAACAATTTGATTTGATTTGATTTGATTTGATAACTATTTAACTCACAGTCGGACATTATCTTAATTTTATGCACTCTTGATATTACTCAATAATCGTCGTAGTAATATATTTACTTACAATTTTAAGCAACTAGATATATGTTTTGGAGAACATATGGGAACATTTTGCATTTGAAAAGCTTCTTCAGCAGTTTTATGATAGAGGTCAAAAGTGTTTTTTGATAAAGCGAAACTGCAGTTGCATAACTTGGACATCGTTCTGTGACTGTAATACCAACTACAGGAATTTTCTGACCAGTTTTCTTCGGTTTCAATGCAAGTTTTCTTTTTGAAAATCGTGTTCTAAATCTATGGAAGATAAATTATAATTTTTAAGCTTTTAAATTTAGTACAATAATTATTGTTGCAGTTAAAATAAATGCTGTATTTAACACGTGCCTGTGATTGACTTTAAATTAAGATGAGAGCAAGGGGTAGCGAATACAATGATAATAATAATGATGCGCTAAGATGCTAAGATAAAATGCGCCAACTACATTTCAATACCAAAACCCAACAAAAACATAAAAAACAGTCAATTATTCAATTATTTAGGCCCATTTCACTCATATCCACACTTAAAAAACGTATGAAAAAAACCAATGTTCCATACATTACAAGAAACATACCAAACACAACACATAAACACGGTTTCAAAATACAACACTCCACATATATAGCATTAAAAACACTATACACTTTCATAGCAACCAGTTTCAACAAACAGAAACCACCACACCCACAATTGTCGTAGTTTTGGACATGTTGAAAGCTTTTCACACTGTCATCCAGCACACACTGGTACACGAATTCTCACAAACACAAGTACTAACAACAATCATAAAATTCATCAACAGCTACATAAAAGAACGCAAGGCATAAACCACACATATCAACCATAATTTCGAACAAAAACGCATAACACTGGAATCCCACAAGGCTTCTGTCTGTCACCCACTCCATTCAACATATAAATTCCAACACCAACACCAAATTTAAACATAATAAAGTACGCAGACGACATCACAATATGTATATCACATGCTAATCACCACATAGCACAACAATAAATACAACTATACTTACACACAATGAAAACACGGATCTACTGTAAACGCAAAGCAAAACAAAAACCACACTTTTCACACCGAACCCTGCAGTGCAAACAACTCATCCACAACTCTCACTACACATAAACAAAACAAAACCCATCTCAACAAAAACCCAAAAAATCTTGGGGCTCCATTTTGACAGACATTCATTACATTGCATTACATAAGATAAAATTAAATTCAACAGACACATCAAAAACTCAAACACACACCAAAGCTCGCAAATACTCAAAAACATAAACGCACTCACAGCAACACTGTGTGGTTTACCAAGGAAACACTAATACACACATACAAGGCAATCACTTGACCTGAAATCAAGTAATACAGCACAATCTGGTGCCTCACAACATTAAACACGCAAACTAAAAACAAAGACTTTGTGAGCTGTTAATTAACAAATTAACAGCTTACAAAGTTGCAACAGGGCCCACCACAGACACAAACACAAGCATCATACACAAAGAGGCTAGAGTCCTTTCAACTATCTTTACAGATATTCAACTTCACAGAAAACAAGCAAAAGTGGTACCCATGTACACCAAGAACCCTTCTATCACTTAATTTAACAACCTGTACCCAGCAGGCTAAAAAAACAACAAATACTTTACGACAACACAATGGACATTCCAACACCATACACAATAAAGCATACGAGGCAATAAAACAACAAATCCACACAAACACGCAGTCATAAATTACATAAACAACACTTCAAAAAACCCAATACTACAAACTAATGCACCGGCAATAAACAACCAGAATAAAATATTCCTCGTGAGGTGATGAGAACTGTCGCCTAACTGAGGGCGATGCTCTATTTTAACAGAAATTTATCAATAACTGACCTTAAAGTGAAGTTGAGTCTCTTCAATTCCAATAATAGTTTGAAATCCTTTGTAGTACGTTTACAGGTGAATCTTGTGCTTTCTGTTTCTGATAGTAAAATTTGTAAACATTTCACCAAAATAAATTTGTGTTAAAAAAGTTTATATTTTTACCAGATTAACTGCACAAATATGTTTGGAAGTAAATAGTTTTTATATTAGGAAAACAAAAAATCTGCCAGTGGGGCTCAATACCAACAAAAATTTGATTTTTATAAAAAGATTAGGCAGACACAGATTATATTTTATGCCTGAGTTAAAAAATAATTGGAAAGGGTTAAGATTCATACAGTAAGAAATTTTAAATTGTTTTGGGTATTTTAGTTTTAAGAGTAACTGCGAAACTTAAAAAAATCGCCCCTAATGTTTCGAAAAAGTGTTATGCATATATCAAAGGTCCTGGCTTTTTACTGATCGCACTTATTTTTTAACAAAACAACAAATTGCTTGAACATTTAAAGTTGCAAAAAATGTTAAAAGTGTTATAGGGGGTATTGAATTGGATAAATTCAACCACACATCAGCTGGAATACCAATATCCAAATAATAAATATGATAATTGGAATAAAATAGCTGCTGCATTATATTATTGTTTTGCCAAAAAATAAAAATAAGAACAGCTATGTTTTGTATTTAAAATATTCTAGTTGTTTAAATTTATTCATATTTTATTACTGTCCGCTGTTTATTATAATCGCTTTGTAAAATGTGATCTAAGAAAATTATGTAATACGATAGTACTTTTGTTCATAGGAGTTTGTAATTTGTATCGCAACAGATACTATTTAAGTTTATATGACAACTTAACAATAAATTATTATATCTAAATGACTTTTCTAAAAGAATTTTGTGTCGACCATAATCTTCTTTGGGTACAAAATATCAAAGAGTACATTTAGTAGAATATTAAGCTGCTAATTATAAAATAAGGAGTTTAACCAATAAATGCAAATTCCTTAAAATGAGTGCTACCAAGTTTAAAAATTACTTATTTTTTTTTCACATAAAAATCCTCTGGCTAGGGTTTTTCTCTCAGCACCCCAAACGCTTTATGACGGATCCCTTAGCGATTTCCTTTAAAACTGACTCCCAGGTCAAGGTGTAAATCTACTTAACAAAACATTAACAAACAAAATAAATTAATTGTTACAATTAGTCCGTTTATTTGCCTAAACATATTCTGTATAATTAATTGACACAAGAATAACTGCAAATGCACCTTTTGAAAACGGAATACCGTACTCGCTTCCAAAATCGTAGACTGGTGCGACTTTCACCATAAAACCATCCTCAGACGGATACAAAGAAGGCGCGGTTTCTTCTTTTATGTCTTTCAGTTTAAAAGACAATCCTTCCTTAGGCCATAACTGAATTAATATACAACCTGCAACCTTTTGTTTATCTCCATTTTAGTTGGTTATTTATAGGAAACAAGTAGTCTGTGTCAGCTCTATGCCTGACAAATAATTATATTATTTTTATTTCTCAGAATCATGTGCTAATTTTTTTAAAGCTTTGCAATGATATCTCATTTAAGTAAATTCATTCGGAAGTTAGCAAGTATGATCCCTTCCGTCTTTTTGGTAAAAATTCTTTACCAGCATACAGATGTCCATGATATTTTGTTAAAAATTTTAACCTCTTATGACACTCTCTGAACTGTAAGCTTTCCAATGACATTTTATTTAACTCAATCCTTTTTGTAGGTTAGGAAGAAGGTCTATCCCAACTTTTGAAAAAATTCATTGTCCATCATAAATATGTTCATGTTGATTTAAAAAAAAAATGATATGCTGGCTTTCTATTTATTTATTTATTATTTATTTATATTTATATATTTATTTTACTAATATCTATTGGAAATAAATAGCAATGGCAATAGTAACAATTAAAAGTAGAAAAAAATTTTACTTTTAAATTTTATATGGCCTCCTCCGGTGAAAATGTGTCGTCCAGATAAAAAATGTCCATGTGATTTTTTTACTATTTAATCCCTTTATGACATTCCCCAAATTGTAAGCATTGCAATGATACCTCATTTAACCTAATTTGTTCTGCGGTTGGAGAGAAGGGTCTATCCCCATTTTGGTGAAAAATGCGTTGTCCGCAGTATAAAGATGTCCATGTTCATCTCTCCAAAGAAAAAAAAACACATAATATTCTGTCTTTTTTGACTAATTACTCTAACCAATAAGTTTTAGCCAATTCAACGACAACAAATTTTTCAACTTCCAAAGTCCAGTTGGAGTTCGAAAGTCCAGTTAGTGCCCCTGTTTTGTGCAAATGCGTTGTCCATGCATTTTTTAAAATTTCAACACCTTTATGACATTCCCCAGCCTGTAAGTTTTGCAATGACATTTCATTTAACCCAATTTTTTTCTGGTTGGAGAGGAAGGTCGTCCCCCTTTTTAGTGAAAAAACTTTGTCCAGCATTAAGATGTCCATGCTAATCTTACCAAAAAAACATGACCTTCTGATTTTACATTGGCTAATTACTCTTATCAATAAGTTTGAGCCAATTCAAAGACAAAAATTTCCAAAGACCATTAGCTTCACTCTTTGTGAAAATATGTTGTCCATGCCAAGAATGTTCAAGAAAATTTTTTTAAAATCATTCAACCTTTTTATGACGTTCCCCGGATTGTAAGCTTTGCAATGACTTCATTTAGCCCAATCCTTTTTGTGGTTGGGGAGCAAGGGCATTCCCCCTTTAGTGAAAAAACCTCGTTCAATATAAAGATGTGCATGTTCATGTTTTCCAAAAAAACATGATATTCTGGCTTTACATTGCCTAATTACTCTTTCCAATAAGATGAGCCTTTTAAAGTTTCAAAATCCATAAGGTTCTTCCTTTGGTGAAAATCCGTTGTCCAGTGTAAACATGTCCATGATTTTTTTTGAAAATTTAACCCCTTTACGACATTTCTTGGGGGTCTAAGCTTTCAAATGATACCTGATTCACCCTAATCCTTAGGTGGTTCGGCGCACACACACATACATACACACACACACACACACACACACACACACACACACACACACACACACACACACACACACACACACACACACACACACACACACACACACACACACACACACACACACACACACACACACACACACACACACACACACACACACACACACACACACACACACACACACACACACACACACACACACACACACACACACACACACACACACACACACACACACACACACACACACACACACACACACACAACACACACACACACACAACACACACACACACTTGAAACTTAAGTTGCAATGTGGGATGACGGAAAAATGAATTAAAACTTTAACGAAAATCAAATTTATCATCTTATCTTATATTAAAAATTGGTCTTGTTAACTGATGACAAATTTCTTTTAAAATTAAAAAAAAATTACAAATTATAAAAATTGTTTTAAATTTTTTTATTAAACTTTGACTGGTATTCATAAAACTTTTTGGACCCGGTCCATTTCGGACTGGGACCATTTTTTACCCAGACCGGTACCCGATTTTCGGTGACAATCCAGTTTGGTCATCGGAAAGGTGACCGGAAAAATGGGCTGAGTCTGTTTTTTACCCTATTTTTGGAACAATTCCATATTTCCGGTGACTTTTTTTGATAACCAAACAAAAATAGGACTGAAAATTAGTTGTAACGACCTGTGCTCGTATTAGAATTGTTTAATTTGATGATTTTTATTGATTTATTTGTTTCTAAAGTTGATTATTCAGGTTTGTAAAGAATATAACCTGTGAGCCATTGTATCGAAATAAAAAGCACTTCCCATAAGCGTAATCGAATATAAAAGAATTAATTGATTCAGCACAACAATCGAATTTTTCGTAACCCGCATAACACTCATAAAACAAAGATTCACAATCCAAACCAAAGTCAAAAAATACTTTAAAGGTGCATATTTGATAAAAAGTGCATGGATTGCATGGTTTTTTGAGTGAAGTTTCAGCTCGTAATGTACAACTAAAACTTTAATCTTTTATGTTTCGTGTTTTGTATTTTTGTTTCGAGACTTAGGACTAAGATTAATATTAAGTGTACTCATTTTTAAAGTGGTAAATTTATAAAATAAAGGATATTACATGTTACCAAAATTATGTAACAAATAAAGGAAAAAAATGTAACTGTAACTACTTACATTGCTTGGACATATTTAGGGCTCTATTGAACTTTTGAGTGTTCCAGTCGACCAATGCCACGTAAGAAATAATTTGCATAAAAATTGGTGGCATGCAACTGATTGGTCATTCCGCATGTTTGTTTCGGTAATAGTACGTTGAGAAGTTTTTGCGCAGTTTTTCAACAAAAATTAAGGTGCTTCGACAGATGCAAACGCAATTTTCAACCACACCGTATACAAATTATTCGTTGCGTGATTTTGGCCGAGTAGTTAAATTCTATCTGGAAAAAAAAGACATGAATAGTGAAATAAAGACATAATTTATGTTGGATAAATCATCGACTGAAAATTCTTCGTAATAAATAAGTAAAAATCGAATGTTTTGAAAAAAACATATGCTTTCCATATATTCAAAAGTGCAAAATTACATATTTTTTAAATTAAAACCAATAAAATATTTTCTAATTTCAAACCATTAAAAAACTTCTATACTAGAAAATAATATTTTTAATTTTGAAAAGTAATGCTTTATGCATAATCAAAAATGCACCTTCTCTTATATCCTTGTTGTCGTAACGATTGATTAGTTGGTTATATTGTGGTTCTAAAAAACTCTGTTTTTCTTCTATTTCATTGGCGAATTGCTCTTTAAATATCCCATTGATAAGAAAAATCATTTGAATATAACGAGTCAGATCATCTGAAATGTTAGCCATTTGCAAACGCGTAATGTTTAGATACTTTACAGAGCAAATTGTGACATGTGGAAACTTTTTCCTTGTATCTGTGGTAATTTTAATCGACGTGGCAGAAGGATTATTGATAAAATCTTGAGAGATTTCTTTTAGTTCATAACCCAACAGCAAGGATGATAACAACAAAACGAAAATCTAAAATTAATTGTTTTTTAATACAAATAGCCCAAGTTAACCATACAGCTAACATATAATTTTAAGAATCAGATAATAAAACAAGAACAAGAAATGGACTATAACCTAGCATAAAAAATTTGGGTTCGTGGTTCTGACGGAAAATCAAAATCAACCCGATATAATTCATCCATAAAAATAAAAAATAATAAGATTAGTAGACAATGCATTCAATGGGATTCCTAAGTCTGCCATATTGGTTCTACTTTATTCTTTATCATAACCTTAAAAAAGTGAAAACCACAAAAGACAAAACCAAAGTGCAAGCAAAAAAAACATATTAAGCATCCTTTAGTAATAAATTCCGCTTTAATAATAATAAGTTAATATTGTTTGATGTTATTATTTTACAGTAATTATGAAGAGAAACAAGCAACATGTAAACAAAAGAAACGATAGAAAGCATGCTTTAGTAATAAGTGTAATATATGTTTGGTTTACCACGCCATGAAAATAAAAAAGGGCTTTTTGTAATAAAATTAAGCATTAAAAAAAATTTTTGCTTAGGCTAATAAATTTACATGAGACACCGAAGCCAGACACCGAAGCCCTAGCCCTTTTATAACATTTAAGTCTTGGACCCCTCTGGACCTCCCCCATTTCTAAAATTTTTTTCAGGGTTGGATCCCCCTTTTCCAAATACCTGGCTACGCCCATGATTTCTTGTATTTTTAATTTTAACTGAATACCCAGTCACAATAATTATGCTTATTGTTCATTTTTTATTTTTTTGTTTATTTTGATATAATGTAATATTGTATTTTTTAAATAATAACGTATGTGATTATTATTTTAATTTTTTGTATTGTAACGGTATTACATAACCGTAACCTTTGCAACAATAAACTTATTCTATTTTAAAATGCATAATATCCGATATCGTTTCATGATATTGTTGTCAATTCCACAGTATCTGAAAAAATTGCGTTAAACTTGTTTATTTCATGACATATTAGGATTTTGCGGCGAGACCGCGGACCTGAAATTTGTTTAAATAGGTAGGTCCATAGTTCTGCTTATTATCTATTTAAATATTTGCTAACAACACGTTACACTTTATAGTTACAGTAACAAGTGACAAGCGTTAATGTTAACAACAAGTAGCACGTGTCAGCCATACTGCTGACATATAATTTTTTCTGTATTTTTTGGCCCCATACGTTGTATTTCGGAAAACTTATAAAGGTCAAATGCACATAGTAACTAATAAATTATTTTAAAGTTTGTTATTGTTTTTGAAATCCTTACCATCAAACGTTCAAACAACGGTTTTTGGACTAACTATGCGTAGTCAAAAATAACTGTATATCATAAAGTTATCCTTGTTTTAAATTAAATTTTTCAAAGATGCCCTTGAAAATTGAAATCTGACATTAAATTTTAAATTTCTACAATTAAAAACTCTAGATTATATGTTTACAGTTATTTTGGCGGAAAATGATTTTATTGATCATCGAAATTTTCTACGACAAGTAAAAAACTAATGTTTTCAGTTCAACATAACGTAATACTGTGACTCCCCATGGACTAATATCCGGTACAAATAATTTTAAGCCAATCACAAAAAGTTTTTCAGTTAGCAAAATTTAAAGGGCCCTTTGCTGAAAATAGGTTTCATAAAGATGTTCATGTTAATTTTAAAAAAAAAGTATTCTGGCTTTCTATTAAGTAGCTGTATTAGTAGTAGTACTACGTTCCAGTTAGTAGTAATCTCTAAACTTGCTGAACAGTACAGACAAAAAACATTTTTGTCTATACTGTTAAGCCAGCTTAGAGGTTAAAAATTTAAATTTTAAAATCTGAAATTTTCTTTGGTGTTAGGGTAACTGACTTAATTTCGGCCACCTTTTTTTATTTTTTTGAATAAGTTTTTTCTGGCTTTTTCAATCAAGCCAAAATTTGGCCTAAAAATCAAACAATAGCTACATTTGTTATTCCAGTGCAAAATTTGAATATTTCTGTTACACTTAAAAATCAGTGAAGGTTTAAACTTTTTTTTTAGAGTGGCCGAAGTTAAGGCACGTGCCATTTATTTCGGCCATCTACAAAAAACTGGCCATAACTATTGCTTAAATGAACAATAAAAATTTCTAAAGGTTGCAAATTTACTCTTAGGTATTGTTCTTGGTACATATAACTTAATTATTCCCGTTTGCGAACTTTAATAGTTATTAGCAAGACTTTAAATAATTATGTCAAAACTTTAAAAAAAAAACAAGTTTTAATAATTTGTATTTTTTGTTCAATTTTTATTTTTGGCTTAAAAAACGTCAAAACAAACTCAAACGAGCAAAAAAAATTCTTTATAAATACGGTAGTACAATGATATTTAAAAACAACAAAAAACGGCAGGTTCTTTCACCTAAATTTTCAGGTGGCCGAAATTAACGGAATCTTACAATGCGTAGTTAGTTAAACGCATTGCAAAATGATTTTGAAGAAAATATCAAAACATGAAAATTAACAACTTTGAGCCTTATAAAATAAGGTTATATATTGCTTCGTTCTAAATTTGATGCAGTTTAAACACAAAGAAAAAATTAGGAAAATCACAAAAAATTCACTTTTTGTATAAAAATGTTGATAATGCAGAATAACAAAAATACAAAACTTTTGCAAAAACACTATTCAACATTAATCCAGTTACTTTTGTGCTAGTTTTTTTGTGTTTTAAAAATAAGCCAATTTTCTAACATCCTAAATTGGTGGCCGAAATTAAGGCGTGGCCGAAATTAAGTCAGTTACCCTAATGGGTTATTCAGTACAATAACTACAGTTCGCTCAACATCAACGGTCACAGTAAAACCGTCTAAATCGCCGGAGTCACACAATAATGTTCATGCTATTAAAAAAATGAAACGCACTAACATTCCCCGGAATATAAGCTTTTTAACGATACCTCATTTAGTTTAATTTGTTACAGGGCGTTCTCTACCCTCTTTAGTGACAATGTGTGGTCCAGTATAAAAATATTATACGATTTAATAGTTTGTGTTTTTTTGTGAGCTTGTATGTGTTCCCTATCTTCTCCCCGGGTTGCCCACGACTCGCTCCCGCCGACTCGCTCCCGGCCCAACTCGCTCCCAGCCCAACTCGCTCCCAGCCCAACTCGCTCCCAGCCCAACTCGCTCCCAGCCCAACTCGCTCCCGGCCCGACTCGCTCCCAGCCCAACTCGCTCCCAGCCCGACTCGCTCCCAGCCCAACTCGCTCCCAGCCCAACTCGCTCCCAGCCCGACTCGCTCCCAGCCCAACTCGCTCCCAGCCCGACTCGCTCCCGTTTAAAACTGTAAACGCATTTTTATAACAGAATATTAGTTTAGTAAAAAATGTACATATGACACAAAATTATATAACAAAAGGAAGATGGATTTTCCTAAGCCTAAGCCTAAGCCTAAGCCTAAGCCTAAGCCTCAGCCTAAGCCTAAGCCTAAGCCTCTTTACTGTGCGATAAAGCATAATGTCTAATAATACACTGCATCACGCATTGCATCAAATCCATCTTCCTTTTGTTATATAATTTTGTGTCATATGTACATTTTTTACTAAACTAATATTCTGTTATAAAAATGCGTTTACAGTTTTAAACGGGAGCGAGTCGGGCTGGGAGCGAGTCGGGCTGGGAGCGAGTTGGGCTGGGAGCGAGTTGGGCTGGGAGCGAGTCGGGCTGGGAGCGAGTCGGGCTGGGAGCGAGTTGGGCTGGGAGCGAGTCGGGCTGGGAGCGAGTTGGGCTGGGAGCGAGTCGGGCTGGGAGCGAGTCGGGCTGGGAGCGAGTTGGGCTGGGAGCGAGTTGGGCTGGGAGCGAGTCGGCGGGAGCGAGTCGGGCCATACCGCTTCTCCCCAGCCACCTAACGAATTAAGCTAAATGGGTTTTCATTGGAAAGCTTATAGTTCATGAAATGCCAATCTATTTTGATGCTGGAAAATTGATTTTGATTAAAAAAGAAGGGACCCTCCACCCGAACAACAAAAAGCTTAAAGTTCTGGAAATTAAATCTTTTTGGGTTAAATTTTTGAAAAAAAATGTATACCATAGTTATAAAAGATTCAGTTAAAAAAAACCAGCAATTTTCTGCTTTCTTTTGATACCATTGATTATTAAGATTGCTGCAATATTTCTTGGGATATTGCGTTTTTTCACTAAAAAATATTTCATTTCTCCCAAATTTTTTTAAATAATCACCTTTTGAAATTATAAAAAATAAATTTTTGCTTTCTCTGCTGCCTATTTAAATTGTTCACATTTTTAAATGCATACATTCAAAAAATGTTATATGTTTTCTAACATTTTTAGTGTTATTATGTATCACGTATTTTCAATATCGTGTTCGTGTTTTATGAGTAAAACATCAATATTTTGTGTTTTTAAAATAAAGTAAAACAAACCCAGATAATATTTTTCAGTTTTGAATCTGAACTTCCAATGTAGCAAATTCCATGACAAGAAATATGTTTAAAGAGTTCTTTTAAATTTAAATCTTTTTCCGAGACCATTTGATTTTTATTTATTCAATAATAATTTCACTATACAGTTATCAAAAAGTAATAGGAATAGCTGTTAAAAAGATTGCTTCGCAAAGTGAAATTTGAGATTTTTACTTGTTTGTTGAAATCAAATTAAAACTTAAGTCAAAGCGAAGTTAAACTATAGAAAAATATGAATTGGTTGAATCAACTTCAATGATTAAAAAAAGTTTTTAGGTTTGATTTAGCTTTTGTCCAAGGACTTTCACATTGCATCCCAAAATCGTAAATTTTCATATCAGGGTAAATGAACCCAGCAAGACTTTAGCAATAAAGTTCTAAATTAGCGGAGGCTTTAGAATGACGCATAACCGTATCTTTAAATGTTAAACTTAGCGTTTGGCTAGGAATTTTCTCCTAGCACCCCGAAATATAGTACCTGATGGTATATGAGTATGTTTTTTATAAACCACACACACACACACACACACACACACACACACACACACACACACACACACACACACACACACACACACACACACACACACACACACACACACACACACACACACACACACACACACACACACACACACACACACACACACGCACACACACACACACACACACACACACACACACACACACACACACACACACACACACACACACACACACACACACACACACCCGCACACACACACACACACACACACACACACACACACACACACACACACACACACACACACACACACACACACACACACACACACACACACACACACACACACACACACACACACACACACACACACACACACACACACACACACACACACACACACACACACACACACACACACACACACACACACACACACACACACACACACACACACACACACACACACACACACACACACACACACACACACACACACACACACACACACACACACACACACACACACACACACACACACACACACACACACACACACACACACACACACACACACACACACACACACACACACACACACACACACACACACACACACACACACACACACACACACACACACACACACACACACACACAAACACACACACGACTTTTGTTTGTTTTGGTTGGCAGATATAATCATTTATGTGTTAATTCAGCATACTTTGTACATGTCGTAGGTAATGTATTTATTTTGTCACATTTATAGCGTGAAAATTAATTTTTGTTTCCATACACGAAAAACAATAAGCTTTTTTAATTTTCTGACCATACTGAGTGACTTACTTAACTAACTAAAGCTAAAGTCTTCCAGGCTGAAATTAAGGGCGTAACCGCTCTCCGCGAGGAAGAAATAAACAATAAACCCGCGAGCGAGAAATATTTTAAAAAAAGTTTTCAGCGGTTATGTAACCAATTATTATTTAGTTGCGTCATGTGTTTCTCTGCACGTGATATTTTCTCAAAGAACGAGTGGTTACTTTACCACTCATCTATTTTCACCCTGATAGAATTTATCTTTAGTAACTGACTTAAATTCAGCCACTGTCTACCTTTAATTGTTGTGTTCTCCACAACCAAAATTAAGTGAATTAACTAAATACATCAAGATAAATAAATGAATTTCTAGCCATATGCAGTTCATAACATAATTTCACGCATGGCAAAAATATCAACCGGTGGCCGAAATTAAGGCTAGCCAAATTTAAGTAAGTTACACTAATTTTAAATAAAGTTCTTCTTGTAACCGTTGTATTTCACATTAACGCAAAGTTTTCTACCGTCGAAGATTATAAGTATTTTAAAAGTTTTTTTTAAAATTTTTTTCAAACAATTTTATGCTACAATTTGTCTCGTAAGCCGCAGCTTTTGTAACGCTACAGAATTTTTACAGCAAAGTATCACAAAAACAGCTTGGCTAGGTTTAAAACGATACATAATTTGATGATTTTTCACAAAATACGTAGCACATGAACAGTTAAAATCTATCAAAAAGTGAACTAACATTCTTTAAGAACGCATTATATAAATTTAAACGCCATAATAAAACCTCACGAGTAACTGTCGTATGGAATAAACAGCTTTTTTAAAATAAGTTGAGCTAAATTCTAAATTCAAGCTAATAATGATTAACTTTATTAGTGTGTGTTATCAAAAAATTTAAGTAAAATTTTGTGATATTTTGCAGGATCAAACCTTAAATTTTAAAAAGATAAAAATTCACAAAAAAACAACGATTATTCTATGTAGAAAAAATAAACTTAAAGCCAATATTTGAAAAATTAAAATTATATAAAAATGTGTTATTGGAACTGTATAATAAATTTAAATGATAAAAGAAAAGAAACAAAAAGTACTGTAACATCTAAACATCATTATTTTTTGTAGTCAAAATATTTAATCTATTTATAACAATTCGAATAGATAATATGCGCATTAAAAATAGAAAGTATGTAGTTGCCGGAAATTCACCAAAGCATTTTAATTTGTATATTATACTAATACTTTTAAAATTAACGACAGAGTTGAGTATGCATATCATAATTAAAGCTTTTTTAAACAATTAATCCGCTTCTACAATTAAATATTATCAAAGGTGGATAATCTAATAAAGGTATGTCATAGCGCTCTGTAGCAGCGTGCATCATAAAATCCAATTCGGGCCGCACGTCCGGCCAGAAGCCGCACGTCCGGCCAGTAGCCGTATGTCCGGCCAGAAGCCGCACGTCCGGCCAGAATTGGATTTTATGATGCACGCTGCTACAGACCGCTGTGACAGACCTTTATTAGATTATCCACCTTTGATATTATGTAAAAATCGTTTTGCTTATATTATTAAAATTTATTAGCAACACTTTATTACATAATAAAAAAACCATTCTATAAAGATATTATGCCAACAAAAATTACTAAAAACACACACTGAAATAGTGCATACTTTGTAAAAAAAACTTTTACGCTAATCATTTTTTTAACGCTTTGCGATGTTTATCGCGGTTCAGACGCGGAGTGTACATCACGTCTTGCGTCTCATTGCATTAATAAAGTAAATATTCTGGCGCCTGAGATTCCTACGCTGCAAAGTTTAGTATTGATAAGTACTTTTCTTTTACTGCGTTTGAGACGCGCTTTTTGGGCTGAAAAATTGCAATGGGTAATAAAAAATACGTTGGTAATTTAGAAAAAAAGATTTAATTGCATTATGAATTACAGGTCAATTTTTACTGTAGAATTTTTTAAATTAAAGTTCAGATTGTCGTGAGATTAAAACTTAAATTAAACTAGCTATTAAGCTTTTAACAAGGTGGAATGATGGATTATTTGCATAAAAGAATTTTTTATAGGCACCTTGCACTGGAACTCGGTTTATACATGACGCATGCAATAAACATAGCGAGTCACCATAAGAGACAATTACCGTATCTCCTACTTATCTTTTGTAGTATGCAGATTAAACTGAGTTCTAGTGCAAGGTGCCTATAGCAGAGATTTTTCCATCCA
Source organism: Microlaimidae sp. YZB2_3 (assembly GCA_030248175.1). Taxonomy (NCBI): domain Eukaryota; kingdom Metazoa; phylum Nematoda; class Chromadorea; order Desmodorida; family Microlaimidae; species Microlaimidae sp. YZB2_3. The sequence continues at coordinate 14,015 of JASAMX010023405.1, read as the reverse complement.
AGCAGAGCCCTGCATTGTAGTTCTCATATAATCAATTCAATCCTTGAATCATATGTTAGTGAAATTGATGTTCAGAAAGTGCGTTCGCAACTGTTAAATCCTTTTTATTTTTTGGATAGAAAACTGCGCAAATAATATTGAAAGTACTAATACTGAACTAAACATTATACTGAACGTCCAATGAACAGCGCGTAAACGATTCTCATGAAAATTAAACGACACAATATACGAATTATTTATTATGAATTGTGGCCTCTTGCTCACTGTGACAAAAAATTCTCAAACTGTGTTTGCAATTTTTATGCTTTGAGGGAAAAACAGACGTGCCTGGTTTATTTGTTCATGGAAATAAAATATAGGAGGGCCATATAGTAACAAACTAAATAAGAATAACTTAGCGCCACTTATAATCAAACAATCTTAATTCAACCTCTAACATTTATGAATTCTGATTAATAATATAAGTGGCACAAAATTGTATCGCTTTAATTGGTTATTTGAGCGCCTTTATTTTTAGTTTCTGAACAAAAATAAACCAGCCACGTATGGTTTGCTTTTAGACAATATCTATTAGCGATGTGAAGGAGTTTACTGAAGCATTTTAATAACTCATTTTAATAAATAAGCTCTTTTTTGTAAAATTAAATTAATTAATCAAAAACCTTATATATCAGTAAGTAGCTGTTTTTAAGCTGGCTGTTTTAATTGAGATTTCCGTTGTAGAATATAACTTTATTCAATTTTTAATAATAATCTAACCATAATATAATGGAAAAAACCTTGCTTCGCGAGTAAATTATTTGTTCAAAAATATTTTTCCAATAAAAATTTGTTATTTTTCACTCTGTTTCACATTAAAACAGAAAACAATATATTCATGTTTTCAGCGAACCGAAATAATACAGTAAAACTTTATATATTGTGAAAAAATATATTACAGTATGGAACATCGAAGTTCTCCATTTTTTCTGTGACACAGGAGAGAACAACCGCTTCTGCATTGCTGATCTCTTGTCTGAATCAAAGTGGAATTCCAGGTTTTATTCTTTATTCTGGCTATTCTTTCCTGCTCACTTGTAACTTTTCTGACAGTTCGGCCGCTTTTTTTACTTTTGGATGTCGAAGGAAAGGCCCAAACACACTAATATTTACATTTTAGACATTGTTTGATTTTTTTATGAACTTGTTTTACTCCTGCCGTGCTTTTGTGACGTGTAAAAATGAAAGGCCGAATAAATCAAGTTTTAAAACCCTATTTGAACCGTTTAACTAAAACATGCGCGATACAAAACTTATATTTTGTAACTCACAATCTTAATACTACATCCACATGATGCATTGCATAATCACCCGTTGAAATTTACTTTATAACTCGCGCATTTATAGAAGGCGTATTTTTGAAACATCAATACAACGGAAATTGTCACACTCTTATTGAGCAATGCAGCAGTGGTGCCAGTTGTAGGAGAAAACATTAACACAGTGTTTAATACACTACAGTATTAAAAACTGTAAAACATTAACACAGTGTTTAATACACTACTGTATTAAAAACTGTATTAATTTTTATGAAATATCAGAGCCAAATGATTGTTTCAGCACTGCATGAAATATTGCGAGCACGAAGAGGTAAAATATTATATTATTGTACATGCATTAGGGTAACTGACTTAATTTCGGCCACGCCTTAATTTCGGCCACCAATTTAGGGTGTTAGAAAATTGGCTTATTTTTAAAACACAAAAGAACTAGCACAAAAGTAACTGGATTAATGTTGAATAAAGTGTTTTTGCAAAAAATTTTTATTTTTGTTATTCTACATTATGAACATTTTCATATAAAAAGTGATTTTTTTATGATTTTCCTAATTTTTGCTTTGTGTTTAAACTGCATCAAATTTAGAACGAAGCAATATATAACCTTAAAATACCTTCTATTTAAGGCTCAAAGTTGTTAATTTTCATGTTTTGATATTTTCTTCAAAATCATTTTGCAATGCGTTTAACTAACTGCGCATTTTAAGATTCCGTTAATTTCGGCCACCTGAAAATTTAGGTGAAAGAACCTGTCGTTTTTTGCTGTTTTTAAATATCATTGTACTACCTTATTTATAAAGAATTTTTTTCCCTCGTTTGACTTTGTTTTGACGTTTTTTAAGCCAAAAATAAAAATTGAACAAAAAATACAAATTATTAAAACTTGTTTTTTTAAGGTTTTGACATAATTATTTAAAGTCTTGCTAATAACTATTAAAGTTCGCAAACGGGAAAAATTAAGTTATATGTACCGAGAACAATACCTAAGGGTAAATTTGCAATTTTTAGAAATTTTTATTGTACGCTCAAGCAATAGTTTTGGCCAGTTTTTTGTAGGTGGCCGAAATAAATGGCACGCGCCTTAATTTCGGCCACTTTAAAAAAAAAGGTTTAAACCTTCACTGATTTTTAAGTGTAACAGAAATATTCACATTTTAAACTGGAATAACAAATATAGCTATTGTTTGATTTTTAGGCCAAATTTTGGCTTGATTGAAAAAGCCAGAAAAAACTTATTCAAAAAAATAAAAAAAGGTGGCCGAAATTCAGTCAGTTACCCTACATTTCTTATTTTTTCCACGTCTTTAATGGGTTAAACAACGCTTTTTTCAAAGTAAGCAGGATTATTTTGGGTAATTAATCTACAAACATTGTCTTTTTTCGATTTTAAAAAACTGCGTCGTCATTTTACAAGTTTTAACGTCAAAAGGTCAAAAATATGCAGGTTATATCCAAAAAAGCACATGAAATTGTTCAAAACTGGACCTAAGACACTTGGGTCAAAGTGTTAATCAAATCACCTTTGAACCTTTTTAATACGCCATGTATCAAACGCAGATTTAAATGGCGTCTGACGTCTTAATGTGAAACGACAATGATAGATTTTGACACAGTTTAAAAATTAATGACGAAGTTTAATCCTTTCTGATTTTTATTGCGTCTTAAACACAGAATATTAATCGCGTCTCGCTTTTCTGTCTCTAAAAAATGCAAAGGGCACCGTATCCGCAATGTAATTAACATTGAGCAGCATTGGCGTATTGTTTTTCCGCGTTTGACAGGCGTTTTTTGACTAAATAATTGAAACATAAATATTCAACAGTGCTGACGCTGCTGTCACGCAGGTTTTAAGGGTAGTTCATACTTATGTAAAAACGTCCTTTGGACAAAGTCCAAACGACGTTTTTACATACGTTTATACGTTGTATTTGTACTTTGGACTTTGTCCAAAAGACGTTTTTACATAAGTATGAATCAGCCTTAAGACGTTTTTTGCTCAGAAATCAGTAAAGGTTAAGACACGACTGGACCGACTTTTTCACGTTTATAAAATTACTTAGTTCAATTAATCAAAAAATTGATATTAACATTAATTAATTATCTTATTAAATATTAGATAATTGTTCAAATGTACGTGAAATTTTTAGTTATATATAAATATAAAGCTTGTAGCTTAATAAAGCAAAAAAATCAATCAGTAATAATTGTGTGTTTTTTTACCAACAAAACGCAGGTTTCAAATATAAACTCAATGCCGATATGATATACTATTGAGCATTCTCGATAGGCCGAAGCTCCGATTTCCACAGCAGTTTTACGTGCGATGTCAGCCCTTACATTCTCCAGTAAAAACTATTATAATTTTAAACTTGTCGGGAAAAAATGTAATTTGATTAGAAAATCAAATGTAAATAGACAACAAAATAAATCCGTATTTTATCTGTCAAGCGATTAAATATACATTTTGTATTTACATGAGGGTTTAAATATTCAACAGTTTGTTTTCATTTTTATATAATTTTTACTGAATATTCGATTAAACATTTAGGACAAGAGCGTCAAATTTGGCGCAATTGGCCCATAAAACAGTGAGGGTAGTATAACAAAGCATTAAAACATTGTTATATTACATAGTTTGTTCTCTTAATTTTTCTTAGGTATTTTTTGGTAAAAACAAAAACAGTTAAAAATCAAATATGCATTATATAGATTAGTTTTGTTTTGAAAACCCCTAAATATTTAAACCTTTTAATAAAATTTGTTAAAAATTTGTTATACCGTGGTAAACTACGGACGAGGTCTTTAGATCTGCAACTAAAGAACTTGGAGTCGTCGGAAATTTTTGGAAACTTGGAGCCCCTAAGAAAAAAGTTGGTTTGGGTTTAGATTAAGGTTTCGCTTAGGATTAGGTACACGTTTTAGCGATCGTTATTTTCGACTTTAAGTTCCTAGCTTACGGTTTTAAGTTCCCTATTTTAGCTCAAAATTCCAGCTCCAAGTTCTGTTGGCTCCATCAACTGTAAATCTCATGTAAAACTTTTGATTTGCTAGAGAACGTACGGAATCGGATGTTCAGCGTCAAAATTTACTCCAACCAAAATTATTGGAGCCATCCCATTCAAAGGCTGTAGATGTTTTAATTTCGGCAACCACTTTTCTTTTGTATTTTTTAAGCTTTCCTCGCTTCCCAAATTGAAAGCCAAAATAAACACGTCTGTTTCGGCAATAATAACTTTGACTGACAATTTTATACAAATGCGGTTTTAATTTTAGGTGTTATTTTTATTATTACCCCTAAAATTATTTTCATTTTTGTAACTGCAAACAACTTTGCGCTTCTGTTCTAATAAATTTAGAGCTTATATCAAATTATATAAAATTATGGGTACGGGGTCTTTGGAGCTTTAAGCAGGGAACTTGGAGCCATCGAAAATTTTTGGGAACTTGAAGCCAAATAAAAATCGCTAAAACGTTTACCTAAGAGTACATTTGATTAAAAGTTTTTAATCTATTTGAATTAAAAACTATAAAATTACTCTTGGCTTTCTAGCCTTCCTAAGCTGATGGTTGTTGCTGATTGTTTATTTATATGTTTACAGACCGTGGCAGTGCCCTTCGGGTTTTATTAGGGGGAATGGTAACTTTTTTGAAACGGGGGAAGAAAAAAGAGAAAAAAGAAGGGAAAAGCGAAAATGAAAGCGAAAATGAAGTGAAAAAGGTACAAAAAATGCGTAAATAAGGTAAAAAATAGGCCTAAAAATGGCTTTAAATACATTGAAATATGCTAAAAAGTGCAAAAAATTCGGCGATGATGGTGTCATCATAGGTCAAGAATGGCGTCATAATTTTAGGGTATTTTTTTATTTTTTTGCGGGGGGGGGCAAATCCTCCAATACAACGGGGATATTTTTGAGACCTTGCACAGGTCTGTGTTTATAATGTCTTTCCTAATAAATTTGTTGCTTGCGTTAGTTGTCTAATTTTACTATTGTAAAGCGACAAAAATCAATATAGTTTTAATTGATTGATTGATTGATTTAATTAAATATAAAAAACGTTACAAGCGGAACCCGGTTTTATTTAATTTTTTTTTCGCTTTTAGAGCCATGGGTCAGGACTGCCCTTGTTGGGTGTGCAACATCCTGTCTAAGTACACCCCCGGAGCTCCGACTGGCCCGGGACAGTCCCGCCTAACCAGGGGAAGACCCCGGGCGGACTGGACCGGAAGGCGTCCACGGCCAAAGGGGACTTCGGTATCTTTTGCGAGGCCTGCCAGTCCAACGCGGTGCTGGGGGACGGGCGTTGTTCGCGAGGGTTCAGCAGTCAGGTGAGAATTAAAGTCAAGATATAAAAATGAATTTCCAGGGGAGCTTTTCTCAGCTAACGGCTTTTCTCACTACTTTTCTCTTGATTAATGAACACTATTTTTTGTCGCAGAAATTAGAACTAATAACTTGTAGAAAAAACAGGTTGCGGAATAAAGGTTTCTAAAAAATTATTTTTGATATTTCCAGTATTTTTTGCTAAAGAAATTGCAGTTTTTTTGGTGGGAGGGGCGGATTTCTCAAACCTCTAATGTTAGAAAACCTCTTAGCCGAAAAGCCGTACAATTTAAGTCTTTCCTTCAATTTTTAAAGAAGCGTTGGTACATTATACCCTAGATATTCTCACCATTTCTCTTCTCGTGCTAAAAAATGTTATATACTGTAAATCATGCCGTGTCAAGACCATGATTGTGCATGTATATTTTTAGTAAGTTTTTCCCAAATTTGTTTTTTTTAATGTTTTGCTCCGTTGTTATGTTTTTATCGTATAGCAATGATACCCATAGGTGAGAACGGTCCGAGAAGCTAGGGGGGGTGGTTACCCATGGTAAATCCAATTTTGCGTTCTAGGAGGGGGTCCCAGGGGGGTCCGGACCCCCACCCTAGCTTTTTAGGGGGGAGTCGACCCGGGGTGCGAAATTTTGAAATCTAGTAGGGGGTTAGGTGGGGTCCGGTGTCCAAAGCAAAACAGTTTTAAACCATAATAACTTTAATAATTGTTCTTTTTATAGGATAATACTACATTTTATTGAATAAAAAGCGATATTTTGGTGTAAAAAGGGTGTAAAACATGAATATGTGTTAAAAATTCACGTTTTTGGAAGAAAATTTAGTACAAAAAAGTACCTAAAATATTCCCGAGGAGGGGTGGAGCCGTGGGGGTCAGATTTCAAATTCTACAGGGGGGTCAGGGGAAAAAATTCGGAAATTTTGGGGGAGGGGGGGGCCTCCTAGATTTTCTTCGGGGTTTGAGGGGGGGGGGGGGCCAAAATTTCGAGGCTAGGGGGGGGGGTGGAGCCCCCCCCGGCCCCCCCTTCTCACCTATGGTTGATAGTTACAGTTATTATGGCTATATTATATAGCCATTACTATAGTATTATAGTAAAAATGAATGAGTTAATACTTAATATAATAAATAAATATGTATTATAGCAAAATATTCGTTTTGCAGATGGGTATGTCCAGTGAACGGTACACATCCGGGATCGGTGGCCATGTATATGCCCACGGCCACCTACTATCATTTGGAGCGGAGAGCTTCAGCGTGGCGGACGGAAGTGAGGAGCAGCGCAACCCAGTCTGGACCTACTGTACACAGGAAGGGACAGATAAGGCAGGGCTAGGGTAGTGGTTGATCATGATAATAAATAGAAGAGTGGTTAATGGGGACATACATGGGCCGCAAGTCGCCCGTAGTGGGAGGGGTTTTAAGTTGTTAGGGGGTCAAAACGACACAATCGTTTTTTTTGAGCACTGTACATTTTACTCATATGGTTTTTCGATTTTAAAGGAAAAATGGGTAAAAAACGATAACTTTAGGTCAAACCCTATTTATTGCATTTTTGAGTTTTTCATTGTTAAAACATTCATTTTCGCCTCAAACTTAATGACTTATAACTTAACTTCATTTTAAAGACATTTTTTCTTCACTTTTTTCCCCAAATTGAGGAACTCCTCCCCTCCCCCAAGCAATTCTACCTCAGCCTCCAGTTAGCTGGGACTACCGGCCACTGCGATGCGCATTTCTCTACTTTCTTTTTATATCGCAGTCAAAATGGCTGCTGAAAAAGCTGATGACTCTGTCTGAGAACATCACAGCCCGGCCCCAACAAGATGCAATATTTTTGTGCAAAAACTGTAGGAAAACTTGTTACAGAAACAGCGTCCAACGCACTAAAATGTACAATTGGGTGCATCTGAAATGCAGCAACCTTCAAAGCCTAAAACATTACAACCAAAATTTTTCTTTGCAAAAACAACTGCACGCTCTCTCGCATTGCAATACAAAAACCAAAAATTCTACCTTAAATGTTTTGCAATCAACAGTAAATGATAATTTAAGGCTTTGAACCCAGTTGAGTATCTGTTCGGTGGCACGGAGGAACTGGGGACGACCCTCCTCTGAATCCCATTATAGCCGAGTCTCTCCTTAAAATTTGGGTACCCGGGCACTTCCCCCCCAGAGATGAAAACGGTCAAAAAGCTAGGGGTGTTTACCCCGGGATGGCAATTTAAAATCTAGGGCGGTCGAACCCCCCCTAGCTTTCTAGGGGTGGAAGATTTTAAAACCTAGAGGGGGGGTCCGATTTCCGAAGCAAAATACTTTTAAACCATTTAGTTATTTTATAAGATAATACTACTTTTTATTGAATAAACAGCGATATTTAGGTTAAAAAGGGTGTAAAAACATGAATTTGTGTGAAAAATTCACGTTTTTGGAAAAAAATTTAGTATAAAAAAGTACTTAAAATTTTCTCGAGAGGGGGGGTCATTTTAAAATCTAGAGGGGGGTCAGGGTGAAAAAAATTCAAAATTTGGGGAAAGCCCCTGGATTTCAAGATGTGAGGGGTGAACCCCACCCCACCCCCCCCTTGTTCATCCACGCCCCCCCCCTAAAATTGGGGTCCCAGTACTAAAAACTATAATGATTTGACAGACCCCCAAAACTTTTTGTTACACCCCTCTCCAAATTTCGGGGGTCAGGTATGACGTCATCCCCCCTCCCCCCAAAATCCGACCCACCCTACGGGCGGGTCCAGACACCATGGTTGGGGTTACCTCTCTAAATTTTGAGAAGGGGGGTTTAATCTCTTATTATAGTAAAAGTCCCACCAATTTTGGAAAAAAATGAAGAAAAAAATGTCATAAAAATGACTTCTAACTGCCCCCAAATTTAAGTTTTGAGGTTAAAATAAATGTTTTAAGCAATAAAAAAACACAACAATGCTACAAAAAGAGCTTTTTGACCTAAAATTACCACAGACTTGGTAAATGATTCATAAAGAAGTTATATGGGTATTTTGTATTTTTGTATTATAACCCCCCCCCCCCAATTTTGGAATCCAACCCCCTCCCCCACTCCGGACCAACTTGCCCATGTATGGTACTGGGTCAAAAATATAATAGGGTCATTCCATGTCAAATCGATTTAGCGCACCATCTCTCATTTTGCTAAAGTCAGCAGAGCCGTAGTGTAGACCCTATGCTCAGAATAAGAATATATTTAATTTTAGCCCCCAAAACCTTATAGTTCCAACAGATAAATTTAGAGTTTTGGAAGAAAGATTTAGACTTGGATGTACCATAAATAACGCAAAGACTGTATGCATTTTACCCATATCGTAATTTTAGGTCAAAAAGCTCTTTTTGTAGCATTGTTGAGCTTTTTATTGCTTAAAACATTTATTTTAACCTCAAAACTTAAATTTGGGGGCAGTTAGAAGTCATTTTATAGACATTTTTTTTCTTCATTTTTCCAAAATTGGGATAGGGAACTTTTTCTTCCCCCTCCTTATCCTGAGTGGGGGTGGGGGTTAATCCCCCCTTCTCAAAATTTGGGGGGGGGGTCTTAGCCCCCACCCCCCGTGCCCATGTATGCCCCATACCCACCCATAGGTGGGCGTGGCACTTCGGATTTTGGGGAGGGGGAAGACGGTCTACCTGACCCCGAAATTTGGAGAGGGGTGTAACAAAATTTTTTGGGGGATCTCTCAAATACCCCATTTTTATATCGTTTTTAGTACTGGAACCCCTCCCAAATTTTAGGGGGGGGGGGGCATAGATGGAACAAGGGGGGGGGGGTACGGTGGGGTTCACCCCTAAGCATCGAGAATTTTGGAGGCCCCCACTAGAAAAAAAAATCCAGGGGGCCCCTTTCCCCCAATTTTTTGAATTTTTTACCCCTGACCCCTCTCTAGATTTTGAAATCTGAACCCCCTCCCCTCTTGAGATAATTTTAGTACTTTTTTATACTTAAATTTTTTTTTCAAAAACGTGAATTTTTCACACAAATTCATGTTTTTACACCCTTTTTAACCTAAATATCGCTGTTTATTCAATAAAAAGTAGTATTATCTTATAAAAAAACTAAATGGTTTAAAAGTATTTTGCTTCGGAAATCGGACCCCCCCTCTAGGTTTTAAAATCTTCCACCCCTAGAAAGCTAGGGGGGGTTCGACCGCCCTAGATTTTAAATTGCCATTTACCCGGGGTAAACACCCCCTAGCTTTTTGACCGTGTTCATCTATGGGGGGGAAGTGCCCGGGGTACCCCCAAATTTTAAGGGGGGGGGGGGTGTTTCGGCTATAATCGGGATTTTTTGAGAGGAGGGGTAACCCCCCAACTTCCCTCCGTGCCCACCGAACAGATACTCAACTGGGTAGAAACCTAAATTATCATTTACTGTTGATTGCAAAACATTTAAGGTAGAATTTTTGGAGTTTGTATTGCAATGCGGAGAGAGCGTGCAGTTGTTGCAAGAAAAATTTTGGTTGTAATGTTTTAGGCTTTGAAGGTTGCTGCATTTTAGATGCACCCAATTGTTACATTTAGTGCATTGGACGCTGTTTCTATTAACAGTTTTATTACAGTTTGCACAAAAATATTGCATCTTGTTGGGGCCGGGGTTTGATATGAATGTCTCCAGACAGAGTCATCAGCTTTTTCGGCAGCCATTTTGACTGCCGATTATAAAAAAAGAAAGTGAGATATCGCATCAGCAGTGGCGGAAATCGTCCAAGTTGACTGGAAAAGAGGTAGAGCTGTTGGGGGAGGGGAAGAAAAGATTAACCCCTCAATTTGGGAAAAAATGAAGAAAAAAATGTCTTTAAAATGAAGTTAAGTTATAAGTCATTAAGTTAAATTTTGAGGTCAAAATGAATGTTTTAAGCAATGAAAAGCTCAAAAATGCAATAAATAGGGTTTTTAACCTAAAGTTATCGTTTTTTACCCATTTTTCCTTTAAAATCGAAAAACCATATGAGTAAAATGCACATGCACTCCAAAAAAAAACGATTGTGTAAAATCCGTTTTTAACCCCCCTAATTTGGGGCTTAAAACCCCTCCCACTACGGACCAACTGGCCCATGTATGTCCATAACCACTACTTCTTATTATCATAAAATACAACCACTTACCCTAGCCCTGCCCTCCTGTTGCTGCTTCCCTGTGTACAGTGAGTCCAGACTGGGTACGGCTGTGCTGCTAGCTCCGTCCGCCACGCTGAAGCTCTCCCGCTGCAAATGATGGTGCTGGTGGCCGTGGGCGTGCGGGGTGATCACCACCGATGGCATGATAGGCTGACCCATACTGGACATACCCATCTGCAAAACCAAATATTTTGCTATAGATACGTATTCTATTTATTATATTAATCTAACTCATTCATTTTACTATAATACTATAGTAATGGCTATATAATATAGCCATAATAACTGTAAGGTATCATCATAGGTGAGAAAGGGGGGGGGCAGGGTGGGGTCCACCCCCCCTGGCCTCGAAATTTCGCCCCCCCCCCCTAGAAGAAAATCTAGGGGCCCCCCCTCCCCCCAAATTTCCGAATTTTTCCCCCCTAGAAGAAAATCTAGGGCCCCCCCCCCTCCCCCCCAATTTCCGAATTTTTTACCCTGACCCCCCTCTTGATTTTGAAATCTGACCCCCCCCCCTCCCTCTCGGGAAAATTTTAGGTACCTTTTTTATACTAAATTTTTTTCCAAAAACGTGAATTTTCATTCACATATTCATGCTTTTACACCCTTTTTATACATGAATATGGCTTTTTATTCAATAAAATGTAGTATTATCCTATAAAAAGAACAATTATTAAAGTTATTATGGTTTGAAACTGTTTTGTTTTGGACACCGGACCCCACCTGACCCCCCTCTAGATTTCAAAATTTCGCACCCCGGGTCGACCCCCCCCTAAAAAGCTAGGGGGGGGGGGTCCGGACCCCCCTGGGACCCCCCTCCTAGAATTCAATATTCGATTTACCCCGGGTAACCACCCCCCCTAGCTTCCCCGACCGTGCTCACCTATGGGTATCATTGCTATACGATAAAAACATAACAACGAGCAAACATTAAAAAAAACAAATTAGGAAAAAACTTCTAAAAATTATACATGCACAATCATGGTCTTGACACGGTCATGATTTACAGTATATAACATTTTTTTGACACGAGAAAACTGAAATATATTCAGTAAATCTGTTTAGGGTTATAATGTACCAACGCTTCTTTAAAATTTGAAGGTAAGTCTTAAATTGTACGGCTTTTCAGTACTAAGACTCTAACATTAGAGGTTTTGAGAAATTCCAGCCCCTCCCACCAAAAAAACTGCAATTTCTTTAGCAAAATTATTGGAAATATCAAAAATAATTTTTCAGAAACCTATTTTCGCAACCTGTTTTCTACAAGTTATTAGTTCTAATTTTGCGACAAAAATAGTGTTAGTTAATTAGAGAGAAAAGTAGTGAGAAAAGCCGTTAGTGAGAAAAGCTCCCCTGGAAATTCATTTTTATATCTTGACTTTAATTCTCACCTGACTGCTGATTCGCGAACAACGCCCGTCGGCCAGCACCGCGTTGGACTGGCAGGCCTCGCAAAAGATACCGAAGTCCCCTTTGGCCGTGGACGCCTTCCGGTCCAGTCCGCCCGGGGTCTTCCCCTTGGTCACGCCAGAGTGTCCCAGGCGGGTGGGAGCTCCGGGGGTGTTCTCCGACAGGATGTTGCACACCCGACAGGGGCAGTCCTGACCCATGGCTCTAAAAGCGAAAAAAAATTAAATAAAACCGGGTTCCGCTTGTAACGTTTTTTATATTTAATTAAATCAATCAATCAATCAATTAAAATTATATTGATTTTTGTCGCTTTACAATAACTTGTAAAATTAGACAACTAACGCAAGCAACAAATTTATTAGGAAAGACATTATAAACACAGACCTGTGCAAGGTCTGGAAATGCCCCCCGTTGTATTGGAGGATTTGCCCCCCCCCGCCAAAAAATAAAAAAATACCCTAAAATTATGACGCCATTCTTGACCTATGATGGCGCCATCATCGCAAATTTTTTGCACTTTTTAGCATATTTCAATGTATTTAAAGCCATTTTAGGCCTATTTTTTACCTTATTTTCGCGTTTTTTTGTACCTTTTTCACTTTCATTTTCACTTTTCATTTTCGCTTTTCCCTTCTTTTTTCTCTTTTTTTTCTTTCCCCCCGTTTCAAAAAAGTTACCCCCCGTTCCCCCCGCCATAAAACCCGAAGGGCACTGCACAGGTCTGTAAACATATAAATAAACAATCAGCAACAACCATCAGCTTAGGAAGGCTAGAAAGCCAAGAGTAATTTTATAGTTTTTAATTCAAATAGATTAAAAACTTTTTTAATCAAATGTACAAATTGACAAAAACAAAAAAAAAAAACTTTGCAAGTGAGCATATCTCGTTAAAAATACAAATTGACTTATAGAAAAAAAAATTAATGTTAAACAAAAAGATACAGCGTGTTAGACTCCAGACATATGCACTGCCCCCCGGGGGTTAAAACGGGGGGGGGGGCGACCCCAAAATGGGGGGGGGGGCACGGGGGGCACCTTTTTTTAAAACGGGGGGGGGCAATAAACGGGGGGGGGGGCAATCAGGGGGGAAAGAAAACAAAAGAGAAAAAAAGGAGAAAAAAAAGAGAAAAATAGAAGGGAAAAGGAAAAAAAAGGGACAAAAAACGCGGAAATAAGGTCATAATAGGTCTAAAATGGCTAAAAATACATTGAAAACGGCTAAAAACTGCAAAAAGTTCGCGATGATGGCGTCATCATAGGTCAAAAATGGCGTCATATTTTTAGGGTACTTTTTCATTTTTTGGCGGGGGGGGGGCAAATAAAACGGGGGGGGGGGCCCCCCCAATGAGGGGGGGATCCTCCAATAAAACGGAAACGGGAAAATTTCCGGCAGTGAGGGCATTCGGCGCACGGGAATGGAAGTCCATGGCTCGGATCCGCCGGTCGCAAATTGATGGCGCTGGTCCCTTTCGAATGTAAAAATCCAGCAGTTCCTAAAATGTTTTCTTTCTATTATTATTACTGTGTTGTTTTGATATTTTTTTGATAATAAGAAGTGTTCTCAATAACTTATTCTTTTGTAGTAAGGTATTTTATTAACATTTACAGCGATAAATCTTAATCTGTTACTCCAGGAGGAGCTAACAACAAACCTCGTCACACTCACCGATTTCATTAAGTAATAAAGTTTAAAAAAAAAGAATAAACGTTCGTTTTAAGCATAAAAACTTATTTTATCTTTTTAGCGTTTAAAACAGGGTGTTTATCATTTTGAATGTTTTAAAAAGACATTTCGGAAGCACAGATGTAACTGAACG
>JASAMX010023403.1:0-10184 GCA_030248175.1 Microlaimidae sp. YZB2_3 | reverse complement strand
TAAAAATTTTATCAATGTTTCGGCGCCAGAGGAATGGAAGTTGATGCCGTAAAAATTTTAGGTGAAGTGGATAATTTTGGCACTTTTGTGTATAGTGTTGTCACAGCTAAATAGGGAATGAATATCTTAAGAATTAATTGCAGTAAAAAAGTTAACAGCTGATTTTACGTCTGTTTTAACACAAAAAATTATATATATTAATAAAACATTTTAAATAAAGTATTGTTGTTTAGATTGTTTGGTAGTAACTCAAAATAATCAATTAAAGGCCTTCATATTATTGTGAAAAAACAGTAGGTTCCGAAATGCTTGACCAGTAGCTCCACGTGCCCGCTGTCAGGTAGCTGGACCACCAGGCGGTTCAGGAGGCAATGTGGCTGGGGCTGAATAGTTCCAACTAAAAACGTTTTTTTGGGGTATTTTATTTGAAAAAAAAGTTAGATTATATATATATATATATATATATATATATATATATATTACGTAGCCAGGGGGGATTGGGGGGATTAATCCCCCCTCAAATTCTGGAAAGGCAGTAAGGGTCCCTAGAAAAAAAATTTCCCTAATCTCTCTGCATTCTATTAAAGCTATCTAAGAGTGGTTTAGGATCATGAAACCTCTTTTTTCACAAAAATGAAATTATTCATAATTCAGAACATTAGCGCAGAGTATATTAATAACTGCAGCATTTACTATAAAAACCTAACCAAAATTGAATAAAGATTTTTTTATTTAAAAAAAAAACATTTGTTCTTTTTTGAAGTAAAATGGAATATAATAATATCTTAAAGGTATTTAATTATAATTTTACTGTTGTATATCTAAAAAAGAGAAAAATAAATTAGGATTCCTTTTTAAATTTAGGTTTTCTGGTCCCTTTAAGCTTAAATTAAGAAGTTCCCACCTCGGGGGCATCTGCCCTGGACCCTCCTGACAAAGAGCTCTGCCCCTTGACCCCGCAGGGGGGCGTTCGCCCCCCACACCCCACCAGTGGCCGTGTGGGCCTGTATAAGGCAACTACCAAAAAAACCCGCCACAATTCAAATCCTGACGGCCATGATATATATATATATATATATATATATATATATATATATATATATATATATAGACGCATTTTTATGTTGTATTAATAAACAAGATTTGCTTCTTTTTTTGAAATCAGGTTTTATTACTGTAATAATTGTAATCATGATGCCATTTATAAGCAACGTTTTTAGTCAGTTCAGCAGATAACCAACTAATTGAGCAATGTTTAAATGTATGTCTTGTACAAATCATTCACTTTGTTAGTGAGATATAAAAACCCACAGTTCAAATTTTGTCAACTTTGCACAAAATTTTTGTACAGAATTTAGGTTTGACCATCATTAATTAAACTTACAGTGTTGGAATAGGTTTGTTGGGTATGAGTGTTTTTGTTTTGATTTATGCCTTTTTGCGTTTGTGTTTTGCATTATTGAAAATTGTGTATGGCATTATTTTTATTATTTATATTAAAATTGGTGTGAAGTTCTTTTTTTTGTGAAAAGATTTGACACAAAATTTATTTTCTTTCTTATTTTTTTATCCTTAATTATGAAAAAGTCCAATCGCGAAGTAATGAAAAGCTTTTCTGAATCGACTTTCGATGTTACGGGTTAAACTCCTGTATCTACAGGTTAAAATCCTGTTTTTAATTATAGGCAAATAAAATATGGCTGAACTCGATAATTGCAGTATTAAATCGCCTATTTAACAACAAAACCATTCAAAAATTTTAACAAAAGCAGTTTAATAACAAAGATAAAAACATTTATTTTAATAATTATTCATCAAATTTCTTAATTAGGAGCCCAAATGCTAATATTTTTACGGCTAAACTTGATTAATTTTTGTATATTTTGTGAAAAGGTACGCGAAAAAAGTTTCTGAATTCTTATTTGTTTTTGTTTTCTAAAAACGTCATAACCGCAGAAATTTAAATGGTCTGCTCATGTCTCCGTACTAATATACTAATTGCGAGGTCAGCTAAATATAACTAGCCTTGAAAAATGCTCTAAGAATAGAGCAGGAAAAAGGGGCGATTTTTCCCCGGGCGTATGTTTAGACAGAAAAGATGTGGACTAGGCTGAGGTGGACATTATGTGGACTATAGGAAATTCGCATTTGGTTTGGGCAGCTGCTCACTAAATTAAAATTTTTACCATATGATAATGATTTGTTTATACATTGATCTAATCACACAGCACTGTTGCATTTTTTTTAGTTTGATGAAATGTCAATTTAAAAAATCATACTCACAGCAATCTTTGACAAGCGCGAAATCGCCACTTTTTCAAATCTATAGTTGTTTAAAATAAATAAAACAAAAATAATATTAATACATAACATATACATAAAGAAAAAGTTTATCGTTCTCGTAAGTTAAAGTGAAAAAAGTATACACCATACCATCAGCGCACCCATGCAATTCCACGGATAAAAGTGCGCCAGCATATTCCTCTGGAATTTCAATTACTACACTGACAACATTCTTAGCAAAAACATCCAATGGATATGGTTCACCAGATGTTACGTCTGTGGTCTAAAATTAATTCTTAAATATAGGCACCTTGTCACCATAATGGATAATTAGCGTATCTCCTACTTATCATTTGTAGTATGCAAATCAACTGATCGGGATTTACGCGCGCTTTCGAGGCTTGATCTGCATACTACGAAAAATAAGTAGGAGATACGGTAATTATCCATTATGGTGACGCTTATGTATATTGCATACTTCATGTATAAACCGAGTTCCAGTGCAAGGTGCCTATATAAAAACAATAATTCATAAAAATCTTCTTTTAGCAATTTTTTAGACTTCCAAAAATAATTATAAAAATTTTTGACATTTAAAGCGGTTCAGTCTTAATAATTTAATAAAGATATTGAGCACTTTTCACTTCTTGCATTCACACTAGAATTAAAGCAAGAACGTAATATAATGACAAAGAATGCAATGAATTTATCTTAATCTTGTTATTCTGCGCAAACCACTTCTTTTAAAATAAAAAAAATTATACAACCGGTTGACTTTAATGCGTTAAATTTATTTTTAGAAGGTTTAAATATTTAAAGGTAACACAATAAGACTAAAAACATAATTTTAGCAAATAAATCATAAGATTGATTACATATTTACTTTGTAAAAAATATTTTCTATAAAAATATTATGTTGTTATTTTCTATCTAAACCATTTTTCATTTTTAACCTATTTGTGAATTTTGTAAAAAACCTAAAAAATTTTAGCTAAAACCCTATTTAATTTTCTCTAAAGTTTATAAGCTGACTTGTATAATATTGTATTTTAATTTTTCTTTATTTATGTTGAATTTATTTCTAATAACTTACTATGGGTTCAATGGATTCATCATTTGAAACAGATAAAACAACTGTGACCGATACATCTGAAGATACTTCAACTGTAACACCGTTCACATCTCTTGGTTCATCAATCAAATATTCAACTGAAGAACCAGGGTTTTTCACTACAGCTATGAGGCCATCAAAATTTTTGGATGTCCCAGCGGGTGATTGAAGCTGCTCTTTTCCAAGATCAAAAATGCAATCGTGAGGTGTAGTTGTAGTTACTGCAGCCAAAGTAGTAGAATGACGACATGCTAAAACTTGCAGTGCTAGAGATGCACCTGTTTCTTCTTCTGCACCATAGTCGTATCCATAATAATCAAACAATCCTGCAGATTCGTCTTTCTTTATAACTTTTATTTGAATATAGCGGGCTGTTCTTACATCGCTAAAATCAAGAGAAACACTGTTTACTTCATTTAGCTCCAAGTCTTCACCACCATATGGGAGTGATAAGGGATTTCTAAAATTAACACCATTTTTGCTAGTTTTTATTCTAATCTTGAATACATTAGGGGTTTTAATATTGAAACCGGTCAACTCCACTTTTTCTCCAAGATCAATTACAACAACTTCTTGATCATCTCCTTCGTCTGCTGTCCAAAAATTTTCTTGGTCATTTGAAATTAAAACAATATTATCTGGTAAACCAGTCGAAACTGACACTCTATCGCTTGAAAACTGAATAACTTCACTGCATTCAGAATAGTTAGGAGTTTCTGTAGTTTGAAAGGTGTAGAACGGACTAGTAGTAGATCCCAAACCACCACCAAATCCTGTTGCGGTAACAGTAACAGTAGATGGTGCAGGTGTTGTTGTAAGACGTTTCACGCAAGCTTGTACTTCAAGTGATAATAGAAGAACATCTGAGTTTTCTGGAATAAGCAATAGACGTCTAACACCCTGAGCTGGCTCTTCTAAATTTGTGATTATAGGTTCGTCATCTACACCACTACTCTCTAAATTTAGTGGTTCATTGTTTGAATTTAACACTGTATATAAGGGAAAATCTTTTTGCTGTCCTTGACTGAGTTTAAGTTCAAAAGTTTCGGGGTTTTCAGTTTGTATACTTATAGAAATCAATGCAGCAGGACCATTGAACAACACAACAATAGAACCATCGTCCTTTACTACTGCAGCTAGCTCATCTGATGCAAAAACTTCTCCTTCTTCTAGTTGTTTAGCATCTAAAGAGTGTATGCATACATCAGCACAAACATGAAGTTCTGCAAATTTAAATGAAACTGATTCATCTGTTGGCAAAATTCTAACTACTTGAGCATTTATTGGTGGTGTAAATTCAATTTTTTTAGGATTATTGCCTTGTGTAGAGAAACCTGTTTTTGTTTTTGGTTGACTTCCGCTTGTCATTTGGTATCTTATTGTCAAATCAGTTGGTCCGTCAGTTTCAACAGTAACATAAAACACTGGTTTTTGTACATTTAACAAAAATACAATTTCAGAGGGCGCTCCGGTAGCTGAAACTCCTGGGTTAATTTCTATTGGTTCTTCTCCCAGTTGATTAATTTTTTCCTCAGATAAAGCATGAACACAATCTTCTACAGATGGGGAAACCGAAGCTTCAGGTGGTGTAGTTATTCCAGGAGGCAGAGAAATTGTAGGAGGAGTAGACACAGCATGACTACAGCTGTTCACTACTACAAATGTTAACACAGCATCTGAGCTTTCATCTACTATACTAATACGGACTGCAAGTATATTTCCAACTGCAACGTCAACTGACTGAGCTTCTCCAGCGATTAAATCTAAAGATTTTGTTTTTGATGTTCCGTCAGAAGAAATAAAATTTATTGCAACCTTAGCATTTTCAGAAACCTGAACAGTGGCACCATTAGCATCACGTGGTACATTCTGGGGGGAGAATACAACTGTTTTTCCAGGTTCAGATACAGTTACTTCTAGGTTTCCAGCGTCCAATAAAAGAACAATAGATTCTGAAGGATTTAGCTGTTCCTTGTTTAATTTATGTATACAAGATTTTTCACTTGGGAGTGGTGTTGTAGAAACAGAAACTTCTGTAGTTGTAGGAACCCCAGTAGTTGTAGTTCTTTTTTCGCAAGTGCTCACTTCAACAGTAAATAAGATAGTTGCAGAATCCGAGGGTATACTAATTTCCACTTTTTTACTGTAAGGAGCATATAGTTCAAATACTACAGCGGTATTGGGACTACCTTCTGCTGTTAGAGTTTCTGTTTGGCCGTTTTTATCGGTAATGACAGCAGTTACTGTTGTACTTTGCTCTGGATCAAAAACATTACTTAGATCAACTCTAATAACATCTACCAAAGAGGGCTCATCCATTTCAAAAGATACCAATTCGTTAGGTTTCTGTACACTGTAAGTCACACCCTCAAAAGAATCGTTTAAATCTTCATCTGCCAAATCTTGAGGGCCTAGAAGTTTAGAACACTTAATTAGTATTTTAATTTAACTAAAATTACATCTAAAAGGATTAAAAACCATTATTAATATATTAAGTTTATCAATAAAAGTATTGAATTTTTTATTACTTTTGATTATTTGAACACTAAATTATTAAATTTGGTGTTTGAATTTTATTTTTATTGGTGGATAATATAAAGTGAAAATTATTTAGGTTCAAATTATTTTAGCTTAAATTTGGGTTTTAAATTTTGGACCTTAACCTCACTTTGTCAACTGTTTTAATACTATTAATTCAGTTTGTACTGTCGTGCTGTTCTTCATCTATGGTTGTTAATAAAAAGGGATTTCTCAAGTTTTATGCTTTGAATAATCGCACAAATAATTCAATTTTTTACTTAAATTTGGAATTTATATAAACCACCTTATTAAGAATATTTAATGGATCGTAGTACCAAAAATGTATAATATACCGAAAAATGTGCAACTCCTATATAAAAAAGTAAGTCAAAACAGGCCATTATAATGAGCGTCTCTATTTAAATACCACCCTCCATTATAATAGCATAGTAGTCATTTTATTTTGGCGAATTAAAATGAAGAGGAAGCCATTATAATAGCCATTTATTGATTTAATTTTACTTCATATATACTCACAAGTGTAATACTGTCCAGGCCGCACGAGTTTTTTCGTGTTGGTTTATTTCTGTCCAACACAGTAAAACTCATGCGGCCCGGACAGTATTACACTTGTGAGTATATATGAAGTAAAATTAAATCAATAAATGGCTATTATAATGGCTTCCTCTCCATTTTAATTAACCGAATTAAAGTGACTACTATGCTATTATAATGGGGGGTGCCATTTAAATAGAGGCTCATTATAATGGCCAACTTTGCCGTGCTTTTTTATATAGGAGTTGCACACTTTTTGGTATATTATATATATTTGGTAGTACTAAATCACAATTTTAAGCATTTTATAGGAATTGTGTTGATTTAGTTTAAAATTTAGCTAAAAACGGTTAAAACAATTTTCAAAAAATAAACAGTAAAAGTCAAATCGTATGTTTTCTGCTAAAATAATGTATTTTATTTATTTATTGAAAATATTTACATTACTTATAACTTATAAAGAAGTAATATTTTAAGTAGTTCCAAAAATATAGATTTATAAAACTACTATTCCAAATTTTTTAAATATTCCACCACGGTTAAACCCTAAAGCGTTTACAAAGCCCACCTATGATGTGAAGGCATTCTTCAATGGCTTCCCCAGTTGGCATTGTGAATCCACCAGGTGGGAATCCTCCGGTTGGTGCAGTTCCAGCTCCGGGTCCAAATGTGATACCCGCTGGCACTGTGACAATCTTGGCGCAGCTGTTGAGAATAACCAACGTTAATACACCTTTGTCTCCAGTAATTGCGATGGTGACTTGTTTTACATTGCTTACAGCCAGATCTAGAGTCGCCGGTATTGACTCGTTAACAGTTGGGGTGCTAGCTGTGAGAGTCTAGAATAAGATAAAGAAGTTTGAAATTAAAAAAAATTATTTCATTCGTTTATTTGACTATAGAGCAACTACAACTGGGTTGCATAATTGGTTCACCAAATAAAACAAAAATATTATTATTCATAATGTTCTCCATTTTTTGTAAGCAAATACAGATGTCAGAAGTTAATTTACCACAGTCTACATGCATCCACCTTGAACTAGTCCACATCATTTATTTCTAGACATACGCTTGTGAGGGGGGATTCTCTTTTCGCTGCTCTATGCTTAGAGCATTTTTTATAGCAGGTCAAACAGTTTTTGAGTTAAATCTTAAAACTCAAACTTTAATAATTAAAGTCTCAGCTAGACTTTGGTAGATAATCACAATGACAATTCAGCTAGGCAATGACATAAGTTTCTAATGACGTTCGATTAATAATAATAAGAAGAAGAAGAAAAAGAAGAAGAATAAAATATTATTAAAATAATATTAAATTTTGAAGTTGGGTAATTTTGGCTGTTTTATTTTTGCGCACTTTTTAATATTTTTAAGCAATTGTCAAAAGACAGAGGAAAAATGCGCTTTATTGTTTATCATTCTTCACGCTAAAGTCGCGGAAATACCAAACGCAGACAGATGTCGCCACTGCTGGCTGTTGTTGTTCGGCTTACAAGACTTGGCAGATTCATTTAGTGTCGCCGGAAGGTTTTTTTTAACGGTCAGAAGATATTTTTGGAGAGTTTGAATTATTTGAATCAAAAAATTATAACAAGTAAATTTTAAAAAAGTGGAATATATAGAGTTTTGCTATTTTTTACCCTTTACAATGAGCTCAGATTTAATTTTAATGAATGACTAATAAAGAAAGAATATTGATTTTAATGATCGTTAAAAAAACAAACAAACAAACAAAATAACCTCAACCTATAGAAAATAATCATGAATTACAAATTTTATTCAATGTTTTAAATATATTTGGTTCGTTTTTGTGGTGCTAAAACGCTCTCTGGCGCTTCCGTGCCACCTATAATAACAATGTTTTTAAGGACCCTATCAAAAATAAAAATATAATAAATGTTTATAAAAGTTTAAAGGCACGGTCTGACAGTTTACTAACCAATCATTAAATCTACTATAAACTTTTTCAGCTAATAATGTGTCAACAAAACATTTGTCATACTGCTTTTTGTTTTAAAAAATTCTTTACTGAAAAACTTATTTAATTTTAATTTTTACGATTATTTAAGCTTTTAAAAAAACAATTCTGGCATTTTCAACGAAAAAAACGCCTTGGGCATCGTTTTTTATCTTTAATTTCTTTTGATTGGGCTAAATCCCAGATATTTATTGCCCTATTTTTATATTCTAAACTTTAAAAAATAAAATTTTAATTATTTTACATATTCTTCAGATACGTCATTTTCATCCAAAACCGTCACTAGGACATCAATTTCCTGTGTAGCTTGAACTTCAACGCCGCTGATGTCGGCTGGATTGCTTCGAACGAACTCTACTTCTTTTTGATCTTCACTGATAGAAGCCACAACTCCTCCTTCAAACTGTACATCATCTCCAGCTATGATGTTTTCACGGTAGACTTTGTAAACGCATTCCACTAAAATATAATATCGCTTTAGACACTATTATTAGAGATTGTTAGACAAGCTTGTTACAGAAAAAATGATAATAAAATTTTAGAAAATATTTATAACTTTTCAACAAAATTTTACACCACCGACCAAACTTTAAAATTTGGAATTTAAAAAAACGATTTTGTGGCGTGTTTAATTTTATCTATTTTTAAGCCAAAAAACTGTTTTCTTTAAATTATATCATGAACAAATTTAAAGACCCGACAGGAAACGACAACAAATAAGAATCAAAGGATTTGTGTAAAATTTCTAAACAAAAATTAATTTAAATATCAAACTTTATTTTTATTGCTTTTTCCTGACAGTTTAAATTGATATTGGCATATTCTTTTTGTAATAATTTTTTTTTTATTTTATTTTTTTATTTCTTTATTTGAAACATAAAAATAACGCACTAAATAAAAATAAACGATGAAGATTTTTGTAAATATATGCTAAAATGTAAGCTAAATTTCAAATAATTAGTAGAAATTTAATTAAAAACTAAATAAATAGCACTTAAGCTAAATTTTAGAAGATTTTGTTAAAGTTTAATTAATAATTAAATCTTTCTAAATAAATTGAAATATGTTCTCTGACAATTTGTCAAAATTAAAAATTGTTTGTTTAAAAATCAAAATCATTTAAACTTTGTTGTGTCAAAATATTATCAGAAATCTGCAAGAGATTATACAAGATTTTTTTACAGGATGTTTTTTTTTGTTTGAAGCTTCTTAATATTATCAAGAATATATAAGAGAAGAATGTACCACTCAATACAAAAAATCGCCCCCATCCGTGCATCGGTTTGCCATAAATAACCCCCCCCCCTCGGGGGGTTTATGTACCCCCCGGGGGTACATAAACCCCCCTCCCGGGGGAGTATATAAACCCCCCGGGGGAGTAAATAACCCCCCGGGGGAGCATATAAACCCCCTCGGGCGAGTATATAGACCCCCCCGGGGGGGTATATAGACCCCCCCCGGGGAGTATATAGACCCCCCGGGGGAAGTATATAAACCCCCCGGGGGAGTATATAGACCCCCCTAGGGGAGCATATAAACCCCCCCCCCCCGTGGGAGTGTATATGCTCCCCCAAAATTTAAAAAAAAATTTTTTTTGTGGAAACGCGTCGCCGCGGCGCGGTTGTCTCGTTGACTGTAGAAACTGTATTTATTATGTCGCTGAAAAGTAATATGTTGCCCCGGTTTTCCGGCCATTATCACAAAAACAACTGTTTTATACAAATCAAAAGTTTCACG
>JASAMX010023401.1:0-12754 GCA_030248175.1 Microlaimidae sp. YZB2_3 | reverse complement strand
TTAAATTTCTTTTATAATGCAGAATATAATTTGTAAATTTTAAATTCATAAATGTAGTTTTTTAGTTTAGTTATTTTAGTGATTTCACAATTTTTTAATTGATAAAAATTTGTTTTAATTAAACTGTTATAGTATATGTATCTGACCATCGATGAACAAAATTAAACTACAGCATATTAGTCCGCGAAAAGTAACTTGATTTTTAATTCTGCCTTTTGACAACAAATAACCTAATTTTTCTTACAAATAGATAAAAACCGCTGCTTGACTGCCAAGGAAATCTTTAAAAAAATTGTGTTGGCTTTCTAAGCCTAGGAGATATCCTATTATAAATAAGCTGTTTTTTATTCTCATATATTTATAGCATTTCTTAAATAATGGTTATCTTAGGTATGGGAAATATTAGATTAGTGTAATAAATTATTCTCAAGTTTGTGGTTAAATACAGTACAACATAAGTTACTGTTTTTTTAATATAATTTTAGTAATTTAACATGCAAAAAAAGAACTGATTTCGGAACCAAATCGAATTAAAAGGCAAATAAAATGGATGCAAAGGTAAAAGTTCATGGAAGGACAGTGAGGGACACATATGGATTTTTGTGATATTCAAAAAGTAATGAAAAATTATTATACAGTCTTTAACGATTTTGATATTAGTTGTTTCTATTTTTGTTCGTTAGCATGGCTTAATGATAAAAATTATTAAGAAGAAAATTTTAATTTTTAATATTTAAATAGTAATCTTTATCAATCAAATTTTTATGTAACTTTACTAAACCGTTTCAATTTTCTTAGTGTGCGGAAGAAGTGAAAAAAAAATCCTTTATTAAGAATTTGAATTCCTAGGAATGCTAAAGCTCGCCAAAAAGTGTAAATTTAATCATCAGTGCTAGTGTGTACCTTTTAACGTTGATTTCTATGGTTTATTGATCATCGTTTAAGCTACTTTATCTGAATGACACATAATAGTCTATAGTAGTTTACAGGTGAGAACTACAATAAAATAGTTTATCCATTTCGTATTAAACAATCATAATACTATAGAATTAACATTGTACACATTTTACTGGTTGCCAACCAACCAACCAAAAGTTAAAAATTCAATATGCATGTTAAAATATTTATTGTCTTACACAAATTTAAAAAATCGGAGATTTTAAAATTTGTACCTTAAAACACAAAAGTGGAAAATAATTGAAAGGATACAAAATAAAGTAAACAACACAGACAAATTTAATTTTGAAATTTATTTATTATTAGAACTAACGGTGCGATGCACTTTTTAATTTTGTTATTTGCCTTTCATTCAAAGATTAACTTTGTTGTTTATTTTTAAAGTACGATTAAGTTTAACAAATATATGGCTTCTATTTTTTCAAAAACATTTATAATTTTGAGCTAAGTCTTAATAAAATTATTTGAAACTATTCATTGCTTTAAATTACGGAACATCAAAATAAATATAAGTTATTTTTGCCACATGATAACGATCCGGCATAAAACTTCATACAAACACACCTGTATAATTTAGTCTCCGTTTTATCTGATTAAATTTCATGTATTTTTGGTTAATATTTTACTATTTCTAAAATTAGGTTTAAACAATCAATGTGCAATTATTTAATTTAAAAAAACTATTTTTAGAAACTGGATTATGTAGATATGAACATTCAAACGTAGTATATTGCATCAAAAAAATTTCAAACATAAAAAATTTTTTTGTATTAAGATTACAAAAGTAAAACTGTTTTAACATAAATATTAGTTATTTTTCCGACATATTTCTATCTTTGGCATTTTTATAAACATATTAATAATTTTTTGAAAGTGAGATTATGTATAAATGGTACGTAGTAAGGTAATAGTCTATTATATTTTATATCGAATTTTTTATTCGTAAGCGTAAAATGTTGGTCACGATTTCACGCATATTCCTTAAGCGTAAAAACGTTCCAGGCAATCGAAAAGAAAAAAGTATTGAATTTACTATTTTTTTTAATTTATGTAATCATTTTACGGTAGATATAAGTGTTAAAGTTTACAAAATTTACAAAATTTTTACTTTTTAAACAAAAGGTTTGCCATTAAAAATAACATATTGCAATGGCATAACACCAAAAACAAATAATTGGATTTCACAAAAGTTATGGATCAAATTATTGATAATGGACTGTATATAACATATGTTATAAAAAAACATATTTTTTTCCGAAATAATTAATCTTTTATGACCTTTAAAATTTGTTTCTCATTTTGATTTTAAATTACTTAAGCTTAGAATTTAAATTTAAACTTTTATTAAACGTTTAGTAATTCATTAGATCATCTTTTTAATCATGTTTTTTACTGTAAATTTTTTTTAAATATTGTTATTTGTCGTATGAAAGACAAAACCTTGATTAATTAACATAGACAGTGTAATTACTCCCAGTTGATAACATGTTTTGAAATGTGGAGGTCAAAACCTGATGCGAATGAAAGTACTATCAATTCAATTCCAAAATTAAATACCAAAACCTATAAAGCGGTTAAGTTAAGCCTTTTTTTAGATAATTTAACAATACAAATTATGTTTACATTTTAAAGTGCCCTTGGTTTTTTGTGACTAAATATTTTTTTAATTATATGATCTCTTTGTGGACACATCAACTGCAGCGCATTGCTTTTAATTTTTTTACTTATTTTTTAATCAATTAAGTTTTTTTAATTATATAACCTTTATATAGCATATGTAAAAAAGTATTTCTATATTTTTTTTTCCAAAATGTTATCTACTTACATTTATTAGAAAATATTATAATATTCTTAAAAAAATAATAATCCATCTCTACTTTTTTAAATCAAAACATAACCATACATGTAGTACCAAATTGCCAAAAGATAAAATAATAATACTTGACGGGCAATCTTCCTACATTTTACTATAATTAAAATGTGTACAGCATATTTACGTCAGTCTTTATGTTACTTTGGATTTTTTCTCAAGATCTTAGGCACGAAATGAGCTAAAATTTAATAGTTTAGCTATAAAAATGATTTCATGAGTTTAGATTTTTACTTTCTAAAATATCTGAATTACTTTAAAATCGGGAAGAAATCGCAATTCAGGTGGCAGAAAATTTTAAAGGAAAGGTGATTCAGCGGATGAACGTGCCAAAGCCGTGGTCGCAATTAATGCGCAGATAATCTAAACTGTCTGTAGGGTCACTCACTCTATGGTTCTTGTACATAGTATTTGTTTTCTTAAAGTAATGGTTGTTAATCATTTTCTATTTTCTATGTATTTAGGATTTGTTGCTATCATCATTATTAAGTTTACTTTTGTTATTTTGTGAATTTTTTTACAGTTTCAACGTGTTATTGAATTAACATTTTAACTAACTGCAGAATTGTAAGCAGGTTGATATTGGGACTGCTCAGTGATAATTTTTGAGCAGACCCCGCTCGGCCTCCCCGGCGATTTTTTCATTTTGGGTAGGTTCGCCACACGGCCCACATTTTGTAATTTTCTTATACTGTATTATTTAAAAAAAGTTGGCCGACCGACCCTTCTGCAGAATGAAAAAGATTCATTGGAGAATCACGACTTGGCCCGGCCCGTTTACAATTCACGTTTGCTGCTTTTATTTATGCATATTTTATGTGCATATATTTTATTTTATTTTTAAGTTGTGTCAATCATGCTTTTTGGTCACGTCTTTTGACAGGGGACAGATATTCCTTTAGCTCTGGTCGAATATTCTTTGCTGTTTTACCTTTCTTCATTTGATAATGGAAATATGTTAAATTCTTCACAACTTCAAAACCCTTTAGTTTACATCATTACTGACATTACCGCCTTCTTTGCGCGTATGTGATCTCCATCTCGCACCTTTATTTTACGAATTTAAGCTATCCATTATCGGAGTGAGGCTGTGTTATTATATGCGGAGGATGGGGTCGTCCCTTTTAAAGGTGAAAAGGTGTTTCTCAAACACAGATGGCCTTTTTATATTGTCCTGTGGGCGGCAGTCGGAAACGGTGAGCCCAAGTGTATTTTTTGCCATTGTTGACATAAATTTCTCCAGATGATGATTTGGAGGAAATTTTTCTGTTTACCAGCCCTATACCCCCGGCGGTTTATTTACGCTTCCGAGCCCTATGGAAGTCTTAATTAACCAAACTGCATTTTGTAAATTTACCCGCTAAGACTGATAATCATCAGGAACGATTACGTTTCTTCCGTAAGATTGCTTTGGGTAAATCTTAAAGTTAACGTTTGTTTCCCTTGTGTCAAATACCAACGTCTCGCGCAATTTATATGTTGATATTAATTTTTTTCATTTAGTTTTTTAGAATTTGTTGAAGTTGTAACCGGGGAACTAAGAGCCTTGTCATATTAGATACCCAAAATCGCAGGCAACTCAGAACTGAGTCATATTAGACACCCTTTGTTACAATAAATTGTTCGGTGGTTGGTTATTTTTGTAAAATATAAAACATTTTCGTTATTATACTGTAATCCCCTAAAAAATTTATTGTTAATTATATACTTAAAGATGACTTTTATGAAGGTGAAATTGTGGGGGTAGTCAAGTAACCACTTGTTTTTCAAAAAATTATCACGTGCATGCGAAAACGTGACGTAATTTAATAATTATTGGTTACATTACCCCTAACGACTTATTTTTTATTTTTCTTGGCTTGCACGTCTATTCTTTATTTCTTCCTGACCAAGAGCGGTAGGCCCCTTAGTTTAACCTAAAAAATCAAGTGCTATTCATAAAACTTTCCCGGTCAATTTAGGACTGCGACCGGTTTTTACAGACAAGTCTGGGTAAAAAACAGTCGCAGCTTCCGGACCGGATACAAAAGTTTTAGGAATAGCACTAGCTTTAGTTTTTTGTCATTATATAAAAAAAAACAAAATAGTTTTTTTTATTTTTTTGATATTGTTGGTTTAAAAAATGTGGCTGTACACCGTTTGTTTTACAGTAATGTTTAATTTGTCTTTTGCGGTATCAGAGTCAGCCAGCGTTGTTTGACAAGAACCCTATTTTAAATTATTTACTTTTAAAATCTATTATCTCAATGTTAACCTAACGATTTGGCACTGTGACTTACATAAAATAAAACTATTAAACAAAAAAAAACCAAGTCTTTTTATAATTTAGGTCGATCATAGGTCATTTCTATTCCACGGCTAAAAAATTATTTCAGTAGTGATACGATAGCGACACGACGGTACGGGGTCTTTAGAGCCACAAGCATCGCAGAGAACTTCGAGCCATGAGAAATTTTTAGGAACTTGGAGCCACCAGCAATGGGAAGTTGGAGCCTTTAAGAAAAAATTCGTTTGGGGTTAGATTTAGGCTTCGCTTAGGCTTAGGTAAACCTTTTAGCGATTTTTATTTTCGGCTCCAAGTTCCCGACTTACGGCTCCAAGTTCCCTATTTTCGGCTCCAAGTTCCAGCTCCAAGTTCCCAAGGCTCCATCGACCCTAAATCGACACGACTTCTTAGCTAAAACCCAAAGCCAGATTAACAGTGTTTAATTAGATCAACATTCATACTACAAAATGGTTTACTTTTTTACAATATAAATTTTTGAGCTTAGATAGCATTTCACGATCAAGAATACTTTTCTTGAATTGTTTAAAAGAAGAAATCATATTGGACGCAAAAATCTTCCAACCACGATATTGGTGTTTTTGTCTTTTCCAAAGTGTCATTTTGATTGCTCACAATCAGCCTTTTTCGCTAGGTGTCAACACGCGACCTACGTAATTAGCTTAAAGTCGAGTTTTCCAGACCCAACTTCACAATGCCACCTGTTAGTTTATTTAGCGTGTGTTTCGAAACGGTGCAGAAGCACTCAGCAGTTTTTCCTACTCTAATAAGCGTTTTTTACGCCACGCAGTGCGAATTTCAACAATCTTTTCAAGCTAATCGTTCACTTGAGCTGTTTAAAAGTATCAAAGTTAGTTTTGCGGTCAACGCAAAATTTCAATAGATTGTTTGTATTGTATTTGATTTCAGAATATACTTATATGTTTTTTCAATTAAAGTATATAGTGATATATTATTATGATTTTATGTTCCCTAATATTTTTTATTTGATTTTATGTAAGTCTTGATCGGCGTTGTAGGAAAAATCTTGGTTTTAATCCTTCCAAGAAGAAAATTTTTTAGATTAGGGGAAGTGGTAACCCTTAAAAATACATTCGTTGATTTTTTTACTACTGTTTTTTTTTTTCAGGGCGGCTATTTTTTTAACCTTAGAATCAACCTTTAGGCCCTCCTATTAGTGAATGAATCTTACACAATAAAATATATTGTAATTGGTTTTTTAATTTGATATTTTGTGGTTTTCTTGGTTGATATTTTTGAAAAGTTCAATTGCTCAATACTCATATGATACAAAATGTTTTCATTATAACTTATTAAGTTGGAGAAGTTTAGTTTGTTCAGGAATCAATATAACCACATACTTGACATTATGCGAAAAAATAGGCTTAAAACAAATTTTTAATCACATTTCAGATTTCAAATTTACTCGAGTTTCTTTTTTTTGTATTTTTTACTATGACAGCAACCATGGCCAGTGTTCTCTTGTGAAAAAAACTTTATAATAAAATATATTGTAAAACTTATTTAAATTTATCTTTTTAAAATTTAATACTCCATAAAATAAGAAATTTTTATAGTAAATGCAAACCATATATATATATATATAAATTGAGGGTGCAGTTGTTTCACCCCTGAAATATCCATCCTTCTGGGATCATGACGTAAAAACATTTGAAACAAAAAATTTAGTAACAGTTTAGTTGGCATTTTTCTGGATTCTGATTTATATCAATACTGTTCAGATGCGATGTTTTTATTGGTTGATATATGAGCCCCTATATTAAAATAATAGCTTATTATTAAAAATAACGAGACAAACTGAATATAACAAAAGTGAATATTACCCCGGTATTAATAATCATAACAATGTTAATTTTTTCAGAATTTCTTCAACGATTAAAGAAATGCCGCTGTACACTGAAAGGCCAAACTTGCACTGGAGAAGTCAGAGTTTGGAAAAACGAGGTAAGATATATTACGTATCATAATACAGCATAAACAAATATTAGTTTATTCAATCCAAAAAAAAAATTATACGCTTTTGCCGTTTTGTTTTTGGTACTGTGCAGTTGGAATCATAAATAGTTCGAAACAAGTTTTAACAGTGCGGTGTGGAAAATGAAGTTAGAGCCATGTTGACGAATAGGGATTTGGAATTCTGCGGACAATCTGCGGACATTTTGCGGATTCCCCGAATGAATACCAAAACACACAAAAATGAGTTTTAATCAATATTTATAAAAATTTTTTACCCATAATCGACACATCATTCGATTCGCCTATAATTTTAGATTTTTTTAGGGCATTTACCAATTGTTAAAATTGAAGTTGCTAATTTTTTTTAGAAAATAAATAAACACGCAAAAATGCGATTTTATCAATATTTACAAAAATTTTTTACCAATAATCGACACATCAATCAATTCGCCTATAATTTTAAATTTTTTTTGTGGCATTTACCAATTGTTAAAATTGAAGTAGCTAATTTTTTTAGAAAAAAATTTGCATAAGGTGCTTGGAGATCTCCGAAGTAAAGGGATTTTCATAACAAATGGCTGAAATGGTTTAGGTTTTTGCGTTAAAAATGTAGTTTTAAAAAACCCCGAATCCCCTCTAAATTTTCTGCCATGTCGCCAAATTTTTAAGTTCCTATAATAAGAAATTAATACTCCGCCGAATTTTCCGCTTATCGTGTCAGAATTTTTTAGCATTTCCACACAGGAGAAGGCTGTCGTCACCTTTAAATCAAACCATAGGTGACATAAACTCGCAAGAAGTTAAAACATGTTTTTTTTAAATTTTTGGTGCAAATTTACCAGTTGGTGTAAAAACCTAAAAGATCTCCATGGTTATATGCAAAATATTTTTTAGGTAAACTTTAAATTATTTATGTTTTCTGCTTTTTATTATCATCATCAAAAAATTCTAAAATTTCGGGCGATTCGAATGATCGTATATTGTATTTACGGCAAAAATCGCATTTTTGTGTGTTTTGATACTAATTCGGAAATCCGCAAAATGTCCGCAAAATATCCGCAGATTGTCCACAGAATTCCAAATCCCTGACGAATGTTCCGTTTTTAGTGACGTTACGTTGTTTTTACCTGCAAACTTTAATTTTTACTTAGAATCGGTTTGTTAAATTTATTTAAATTTTTTGCGTTGGCAAAGCTAAATGTTTTAATTTTATCTCTTTTTGGTTTTGTGTTTGTTTTCTATTAGTTCTTTAGTTTCGTTTTAAATACCCGAAGGTAAAAGTATTCGAAAATTCTAAAATTCTAATTTTATTCTAAAATCTTGATTTATTCTGGAAAAAATATCAGAAGCAACACACAATAATTGCAAACCATTTATTGAACGGCCACCAGTATTTTAAAAAATGATTTTTTTCTCTTATAACCTAAAGGCTTAAAAATAATGACTAAATTGAGCCATTAATAAAATTCTATTGAAATATAAATGAAAGTAAATAAAGCTGGTCATATTCCTGTTAAGTTTCTTGTTTAAAACACATATTAAATATAAAAGATTTAATTTGTCCAAATAAAAATCATTCTAAAAAACTAGTTTAATACTAACAAAATATATTAAAATTTATGTAATTGTTGTCTGTTTGCTTCTTATTAAGTGCTAATCGATGTTTCAATTCACACAGAGAAAAATATGTAAAAAAGCAAAAATTAAAATTTGTTCAAAAATGATTGAAATTGGAAAAATTTTTCGCTGAGCATATCTCGCTAACGGTACAGTTAATTCAGACAATAAATTTGTATATATAAAGCTAAACTGTATATATTAATAAAAATTTTGTGCAAATCGACCGTTTTATAAGCGAAATAAGCTAACCTGACAATTTTTTCAGTCGGAATCATTTTTAAACAGACTTTAATTTTCTATGATGATTGAGATATTAACTAGAGTATTTCTGGATTTTTTTTTGTTTTTCAAGCCAACAATTTTTTTTTCTTCAAAACTTTGCAAAATAAAACATTAAATGATGAAAGGATTTGATTAATGTTTGTACAAGCTGTATGCTTGTTAATAAACCATTGCCAATAAATTTTTGTTTAATACACTTTTTTCTGTAAGTGTGGCCTGATGTATCATTTTATACAAAATGAAAACCATAACGAAAAACTTCCTAATTTAGTATACTGCATTTTTTATTATTACTTAAAAAATATTAGAATAAAATATTATTTTTAAAAGATATAAAATAAAGGGATTTTTTAAGAGCACATTATTAGTTAAAATGGTAATTTAATTTTAGTATAATAAAAATCATAAAATCAAAAAATACTATGAACATCCTTAATCATTAACTTTAAAACTTAGATTCTGTAAGCAGCCTTAGAAAAATCTTAAAAACAAGCTAAATTTTTTTATTTTCATTGTTGTATTTTTAATTTGATGGTATGTTTTAGAAAAATCCCAGATTTAAGAACATACGTAATTTATTTAGTTTCTTCTTCATAAATACAGAGAATGATTGACGTGTTTGGTTTTGTTTGAATATCAAACAATTTTTTATATAACGTTTATATTTATATAACAGTAGAATTTTACTTAAAATAGAAAGAAACAAAACATACTTTTTTTATTTCGTTCTTTTTCGAATTTCAAAAATTATTACTGTAAACATTATGACGTTATTTTTATAAACAAATAACTGGGTATGTATGATTCTAAGTTCACAGCTTAGTTTTAGTTCAAAGCTTAAAAAGCCTAATGCTTAGATTTTTGTCACCAAAAACACTGCACAACCAATGTGTTGTTCATTAAAGAAGCTGAATTTGGTTTCTGAAATTTTTCTTTGCACAAAAAGTGAGACTGCAAAGAAAACAACTTTTAAAATTTTAAAAATTATTCCCTCTATTTTTCCTTTTATGTGGCCATTGTTTCTTCTTGTTTCTGTTTCTGGGTTAAAAATATTTTAGTGGCAAACCACTACTTTAAAACATAATGTTTAAATTTAAAAAATATTGAGAACTAGCGTAGAAACTCTATTCTACACAGTTATACAATGAATTTTTATACAAGTTATACAATCATTTTTCCTTTTTATCTACAATGAAATGTCCAAAATCTAATCCAACACATAGATGCCCAAATGATTGATTATAGAATATTAATATTTTTTTGTGATTTTCACACTGAAATATAAAAAATCGGGCACAACACTTGATGGGTTTAAAAATCATTACTAGATTTCGCGTATTAGAGAACTTGGTTCCTCTTTCACTACAAAGAACCTTCCTTGATTTTTAAACAGGAAATAACTTACCAGGAAAACATCATGCGTATACTTTATTGACCGCAAATGCGCCAAAAATAAGAAAAGTTGAACAATAATCGTGATTGTTAAGGCAAAAAGGGACACAGCAAAATTAATATTAATGGTACTTGGAGTTCTTTAAATTAGGGCAGCATCGCAAAATACAGTGGAAGTATTCAGAATGTGGGTCGTGTAAAGGTTTGGTTTGTTTGTAAACATTTGGCTTGTTTTGTTCAAATTTATAAAATTTGTAGCATTAATTTGCATTAATTTGCAATATTATTTGTCTTATTTTAAGTGTGACTCATTTTTATTTTGACTTCAGTCAGTGAAATTGTCAAAAGAAATGGAAGAACCCGATAATAGAGTGATTTGGCGTGAGGTTAATAACGTTCGTATATAAAGAGGATCCCTGTCCCTTGTGTTGCATTTTTTTTAAATCCTGCGAATTATGCTCGTATATCGCTCTAATAATCTTCAAATTATTTTAATCGCTTTTTGCAATGTCGTAATAATGTTCATTTTTTGCCACATGGAGGTGTTTTCACTAACGTTTATTCTGCGCAAAATTTTTCGTTCCGATTATTACTTTTGTTCATTTATTTTTGTGTTTACTTTAGTGTTGTCCATAATTATTTTATATGAATAAAAGTTGACAAAATATGGTTTTTATACTTTTTGGTTTACTATAGGCGAACCAAACGAGGGTGGTGCAGTTGTGACTAAATAAAAACTAAAAATTATATGATACCGATCAAAACAATACCATTTATTACGATTTAATTATCAATTTATAATAACTAATAACCATAACTTTTAAGTAACTGGTTATTATAAATAACAGTAAACTAAAAATTTTGATTTGATATCGTATAGACTTTTATTTTTTATTTAATGAACATCTGCACCAGCCACGTTGCTTTTAGTTATATTTTGTATCTAAAAATTTTTATGCCGTAGTTACATAAGCATAAAATTTTTTTAAATTCTTTGTTTTTAAGCATACATTATACTAATTTGCGGTTTATTTTTTATTTTTTTATTAATGCTAATCAATATGTATTAGGTCACACTGAGATTGTATTACACCAAAAAATAAACTACTAACGGTTAACAAGTTTTTATATACCACTTTTCAAAGTAAAGCATTTCTACAGAACATATATTATTGCAATGTGACTGAACAAAAATTACGCTAGCGCTAAAACTTAAGTTTTATATTTAGTTCGATTCTAAAAAGATTTTAATGAATACTGTCATTTAAAAAAACGCCATAATATATCAAAAATGAGACGGACGTAACGAGGGGGGCGGCCGGCCCTCCCCTCCCAAAATAGTCGCCAGATAGTAAAATTTGGGTACGGGGTCTTTAGAGCCACAAGCAGGGAACTTGGAGCCATCGAAAATTTTTGGGAACTTGGAGTCACGAGCAATGGGAACTTGGAGCCTTTTAGAAAAAATGGGTTTAAGCTTAAATTTAGGTTTCGCTTAGGCTTAGGTACACGTTTTAGCGATTTTTATTTTTGGCTTCAAGTTCTCAACTTAAGGCTCCAAGTTCCCCGCTCACGGCTCGAAGTTCCCTATTTTTGGCTCCAAGTTCGAGCTCCAAGTTCCCAAGGCCCCATCGACTCTAAATCAAAATTTGGGGGTTTTCAAAGGCCAAAAATTCAAAATTTTCTAGCGCCTCGCTAATCGCTCGGCGCTTACCTTTGAATAGTTTTGGTATCACAATTGACCCCCAAAAAGCAAAAAAAATTTTCGCTTCGCTTCGCTCAGCGGTCAAGTTTCATACTATACATTACATATGCATATTTCTTGCCATTTATCTTGCTTAATGTTATAGAAAAAAGTACAATAATTTTAATAAGCAATAAGTACTACACATCAAACAAAACAAACAATCATATTATTTGGTGTTTTGTGTATCGCGTTTTTGACAACTTTTTATAATTGAAAAATTTTAAATTAAAGAAGCGAAATTTATTTTTTGTACGTAGTTCGTTTTAGTACAGGGTTATTAGAGCCACAAGCAGGGAACTTAATGCTATAGGAATTTTGGGAAGATGGAGCCACAAACAATGGCAACTTGTAGCCCTTGAGAAAAAATTGGTTTAAGCTTAGATTTAAGCTTCGCTTAGGCTAGGTAAACGTTTCAGCGATTTTAACTTTCGGCTCCAAGTTCCCCACTTACGACTTCAAGTTCCTTATTTTTAACTTCAAGTTCCAGTTCCAAGTTCCCTCGGCTCTATCGACAATAACTGGTTCGCTTTTTTAAAAAGTAAAACTTTGACTAACTAACTAGAAATATAAGAATCAAAACAAACAAAAAATACATACTAACTGTACAAACAAGTAAAAAATATATTTT
>JASAMX010023400.1:0-14151 GCA_030248175.1 Microlaimidae sp. YZB2_3 | reverse complement strand
GTCTTGATTATATAGCGGTTTTACCTCAAAACCACTATCGTACTCGGGGTTGAATACAGTATTGAACAATGAACACTTTTTTAATTAAAAAGTTAAAATTGGTTAAAAATATTGCCTAGGGGAACTCAAACCTTGCAGCTTCCGGGATTCCCAGTCCCAACGCTCTAACCACTTGGCTACTGCTCCGTTTGAGCTTCTTTCTTAAAAGCTGGTTTTAAACAAACGTTTCTAAATGTAGTTTCCCAACGCTCAAATAAAAAATATAATAAAAGTTCAGTCATTTGATAGGAATTAGTTCGTTCCCAACTTTTAACACAGCAGTTGTACCATAATTCTTGAGCCAGTACTTTTAAGTTTTTAACGAAATCTCCACTATCACTTTCTTTTTAGTTTTTATTTCAACAATTTTGCAATAAGCGAAATTAAAAAACTTTATAACAGGATTTTGCTGAAAATTTTTGTGGGCATATTCATTTGGTGTATCTAACTTAAGTTAAATTTTTATTACGTAATATTAACTCTGTTTTGTTAATTGTGAAAATGTGTCTAAAATTTTTCAACAAGCATATCTCGTGTGCAATAGTCCACCAAAGTGTTGTAGGATACCAACTTACCGGAAAAATAACCCTTTCTCCAACACATAGTTTGTTTCTGTCCGTCACGTTCGGCACATTATACACAAAAAACGACAGGTATCCTAACTGCTATTGTTCCACCTTAAACATAAAACAAAAATCTCTTTCACTAATTAGTTTTTTAACTTTTTTTATTTGGTTTTTTTCAGGAGAAATTAGTTGTTGAATTTAGTAGGTTTTTCAGATGTGTTAATTACTTAATTAGTTTCCAAAGTTTTAATCATGAAGATATTAAGCACTTAAACATTATCATCATCATTTCATTAAAACAAACCCAGTTTGGTATTATCAGTTTTAACATATTAGTAGAAATGTTATCACAAAGGAAAAATGCTGAGTGTGAGACAAAAAGCGCTTGACACAATGACACCAAACATAAATAAAAATATTTGTCCTATTTATATAATTCTGCAATAAGCATAACCTTGTAATACATCGAGACTCTTAGTATTCAAAAAAACGTATTTTTGGCGTGGCTTTTAAAATGCGTTTAAATATTTTAATACGTTTGCTGTAAACTTTAATCTAAATTATAAAACTTTTACAAATAATAATGTAAGTTCCGAATTTTTTTAAAACACATTGCGCGAAATTTCTGAAAACTACCTTAGCATTTTTATTTAGTTTTTTTCTTCATAAAAATCGTAGATGAACAAGGGAGGGGAAGAGTGGGTTCCACCCACCTGAGCCTCGAAATTTTGCCCCCCCCCTAATAGAAAAAATTAAGGGAGGCCCCCTCCCCCAAATTTTCGAATTTTTTACCCCTGACTCCCCACTAGATTTTGAAATCTCACCCCCCTCTTAAAAAAATTTTAAGTACTTTTTTATACTAAAATTTCTTTCAAAAACGTGAATTTTTAACACAAATTCATGTTTTTACACCCTTTTTTACCTGAATATCGCTTTTTATTTAATAAAATGTAGTATTATCTTATAAAAAAACTATTATTAAACCTTTAGTGGTTTAAAAGTATTTTGCTTCAGAAATTGAGAGCCGTTTTTGGCCCCCTCTAGGTTTCAAAATCTTCCACCCCCGGGTCGACCCACCCTCATCGAAAGCCCCAGGTTGCGAGGGGGGGCTCTCTAGGACCCCCCTCCTAATTTTTGAAGTGGCATTTACCCAGGGTAAACACCCCCCCTAGCTTTGCTGACCGTGTTCAACTATAAGAAAAAGAATGCATTTTATCCAGTGCTTGTTCAAAAACGACAGGGAGAACGTTTCACCTGTTCTCCCCCTGGGAACGGACATGGCACTATACTAATTTAAACATTTTGTCTTAAATTTCTATTAATTTTTTATTTCTATGAATTAATTTAATTTTTAATAAAAAAAGCAAGGTTAAACTTTACCTATTTTGACACCCTGATTAAGTGCGTAGCCAGGGGCAGGGGGTTGTAGGGAGATGTCAAACCACCCTCCCACGTTTGGGCCGGCGAAAGTAAAAATTTGGGGGTTCATAGGGAAGAAATTTGAAAAATTTTCTTGCGCTTTGCTCCGCTCAGCGCTCGACACATATCGCTTTCTATAGCTTTTAAGCGATGTTTCTGATGAAATTTTTTTAATTTGTTTCGCGCTGTTGCGCGATTTTCAATGCTATATATTTTATTATAGTATTATTTTTAATGTTATATTTTATAAAATGTTTTATACCTTTTTAAATCTAAAATTTTTACATTGAACTTAAAAAACATTACAAATAAAAGCAAAAATAGTGATTTCACGGAAAGCGCAAAAATTTTTACCTCATTTTCTTGTCTTTTTTAACGGTATTTTAAAAATTATTAGTACAACCCTCTACAACTCACCCCCTTTTGAAAAATTTGTATGGAGTGCACCCAGACCCACACTTTTCAAAATCCTCGTTACGCCCCTCCCTGCCTGATTATTCGATTTACTCTTTTTATACATATTCAAATTAAAGGTAAAATCAAAAATGTAACTTAAAATGCATAACAGAAAACTCTTACAATTTAAAATTGTCATTAGAACTAACCATACATGGGCACGGGGGGAGTAAGGGGGTTAACCCCCCAAATCGTGAAAGGGGTTTAACCCCCCCCCACTCAGAAGTGGGGGGGGAAGTTTAACCCTCGCCCCTTAAATTCTGAGAAGGGGTGTTTAACCCTCCCCCTCCAATTTTGGAAAATGAAGAAGAAAAAATGTCTTTAAAATGACTTCTAACTGCCTCCAAACTTAAGTTTTGAGGTCAAAATGAATGTTTTAAACAATAAAAAGCTCAAAAATGCAATAAAAAGAGCTTTTTGACCTGAAAATTAGTGTTTTTACCTATTTTTTTTTAAATCGAAAAACGCATAGGGTAAAATGCACTATTTTGCTTTTTCAGATTTTAACCCCTCCCCCTAATTTGGGGTTTAACCACCCACTCCGGACCAACTTGCCCCTGGATGGAACTAACTAATCAAAAACACAGCTTAAAAGTAAAAAAAAAACTTTAAAAAATCAAGCGCTTAGTGCGAGCAAATTAATCAAAATTGTCTTCAGAAAACTTTAAAATTTTCTGGGCTAAAAGCTAAAAGAAATCTGGGCTAAAAGCAGGGGGTACTCCCGTACAAACCCCGGGCCAGTGGCGTGCCCAGAAATTTTTTTTCTGGAGGGGGGCGGTCTGGAGGGGGGGGTAAGTACGAACACTGAAGGGGGGCCTGGGGGCACCAGCGCCAACTCCTAGAAATGGGGGGTCTGGGGGGAGAGCCGCTTATCGGGGCCAAGGGGTTGAACCCCTTGTCAGGGGGGTCCGGGGGGCAGAATGCCCCCGGGGGAAAAATTTATTTTAATTAAGACGCTACAGTACACTAGAAATTTTAATTCCAGATGATACTTATTACCAAATTTAAGGTTTTTTATCCCTTTACATTTAAAACATGTGTTTAAAACGTTAATAAAAGGTTTATTGTGTCCATAGTAGTTTTATTTAACATGTATGCCTTAAGTATTGAAATTGAATGAACGTCCTTAAAAGTGCGGTGTGGAGTCAAACTTTTTACCTTCGATTTTGATAATTTTTTGCGAAAACCTTACCCCTGCTCAAATAGCCAACAAAAATTTTTTCAACAAAATATCCCCAGTGGTTCAGAAGTTATGACCCCCCCTCCCAAAAATGGCGTTTTTTCAACAATTCTCTACGTGAAAAATTGCTCAATGGGTATTACGATTTACGTCACAAATTATGCACTTTTTAAAGAAAACTGCTACTTTTTACTTTAATTTGATACCTTGATCGTTAAGATTGCAGTATTTGTTAAGATATTGCGTTAAAAACACCAAACCATAGCAGGGATTTTGTGAAGTTTGCCCAATTTTTCTTTCCTTCACTTTGTGCTTTTAGCAAAAAAATCGAGGGTTTTTTGTATGAGAAACGCAATATCTCGACGAATACTGCTCCAATTTTAATGATCAAGGTATCAAATTAAAGTATAAAGTAGCCGCTTTCTTTCAGCGCATAATTTGTAACTTAAATCTTTATTCCCATTAAGCAATTTTTCACGTACAGAATTGTCGAAAAACGTCATTTTTGGAGGGTAATAACTCTTGAACCAATGGAGATATTATGTTGAAAAAATAGTTGTGGGCTAATGGGAGCAGGGTAAAGATTTTCACGAAAAAAATTATCAAAAATGAAGACAAAAAGTTTGACTCTGCACCGCACCTTTAAGTATCGATTTCAAATCAGAAAACCAAGATAAATTGTCAATTTAAACTACCCGAGAAGCGGGGAAAATTTGGTTTTTTGACTATACGGCTGTCACCTGCCCACGTATATTTGGATGTGAAAAGTCAAAAATCAATCTTTTAAGGCGTAAACTGGATGCTGCGTCAAATGATGAAAATGGCGGGGATTACAAAAATATTTTCCCTGAACGAAGACGGAACTTCTTATATGCTCACCAATCAGTCAAGCATGAAAACATTATCCTGGCCTTTTAAACTCGGCGAATCTATTGAAGCTGACGGATTCGATGGCAAAAAACACAAGGTAACATCAACATGGCCGTAGCCAGGGGGAGGGAACGGGGGGAACGTTTCCCTATCGTTTTTTAACAACCACTGGATTACTAGATAGAAAACATTTTTATCTAAACAACCACTGAATAAATTGCTTTTTTTGGTCTACTGACTCGCAGTTCCCGCCTGTCGTAAAATCGTGGCTACGGTCACGGGTATGTAAAAATGAGGTTTGAAAGATAAAAATCGCGCGATAGCGCGAAATAATTTTCTAAAATTGTCATTGATATTTATCAGAAATATCACTTAAAACGTAAAAAATATATGTGTCGAGCTGAACAGAGCGAAAACCAAGAAAAATTTTAATTTTTTTCCTCGGAACCCACAAATTGAATTCTCCGCCTGCTCCAAAGGGGGTGGGGCGTAGGGGGTTGCCTGCCACCATATATGGGCAAGGAACAATTGGTCCGAAATGGGGGGGGGGGGGTTAAACTCGGAAGTAAGGGGGGAAAATCCAAGAGAACGCTTATATCTAAACCCATATATATATATATAGTTTTTCTTTGGGAGTGTATTTTTACCCATATAGTTTTTTCGATTTTTCAAAGAAAACATGGGTAAAAAAAACCTTCAGTTTCGGGTCAAACTTAAAAAGGTCTTTTTATTAATTTTTTGGCTTTTTATTGCTTAAAACACTCATTTTGACCTCAAAACTTAAATTTGTAGGCAGTTAAAAGTAATTTTAAAGATCATTTTTCTTCATTTTTCCAAAATTGGGGGTAACCTTTTCTCCTCCCCCCACTTCCGATTGTGGGAGGTTAAACCCTCATCTTAAAATTTTGGGAGGGATTAACAACCCCCCAACACCCCCGTGCCCATGTATGGTTGCCACCTCTACAACCCTCCTGGCTACCCCTCTGAGAGAAGTATGCCCCGCCCCGCTCCCCAAATTTTGAGGTTTCGGTTCACCAAAATTTAGGGCATCCATCCATCGTCCAATGTTCAATGTTTTGAAAATCCCGCGCCTTTTGGCGCGACTTCAATTTTTGGGCCTAAATGGGC
Source organism: Microlaimidae sp. YZB2_3 (assembly GCA_030248175.1). Classification (NCBI taxonomy): domain Eukaryota; kingdom Metazoa; phylum Nematoda; class Chromadorea; order Desmodorida; family Microlaimidae; species Microlaimidae sp. YZB2_3. The sequence goes on along the minus strand of JASAMX010023400.1, from coordinate 8,493 downwards.
TCATAACTCTGTACAGAAGACTTAAATCGCAAAAAAAAGGGAAAGGGGGTTTAAATTAAACCCCTTCCCTCACTTATTAAAAGGAGAAGAGAAAAGATTAACTCCATAGGTGAGAAAGGGGGAAAGCAGGGTGGGGTCCACCCCCCCCAGCCTCTAATTTTGGGACCCAGGGGGGGGGGGCTCCCCCAAATTTCCGAATTTTTTACCACTGGCCCCCATCTAGAATTTGAAAGCTGACCCCCTCCCCCCTCGGAAATATTTTAGGTACTTTTTTATACTAAATTTTCTTCCAAAAACGTAAATTTTTAACACATCATATTTATGTTTTTACACCTTTTTTACACCAAAATATCGCTTTATATTGAATAAAATGTAGTATTATCCTATAAAAAGAACAATTATTAAAGTTATTATGGTTTAAAACTGTTTTGCTTTGGACACCGGACACCATCTGACCCCCCTCTAGATTTAAAAATTCTCACTCCAGGTCGACCCCCCTAAGAACCTAGGAGGGGTCCGGACCCCCCTCCTAGAATTCAAAATTCGATTTACCCCGAGTAACCACCCCCCTCCCGGGCCCCAGCTGCCGGGATCTTTCTCACGCTCACCTATGTCAACCTCCCAATTTTGGAAAACTGAAGAATAAAAAAGTCTTTAAAATAACTTGTAACTGCCTTTAAACTTAAATTTTAAGGTCGAAATTAGTGTTTTAAGCAATAAAAAGAGGTTTTTGACCCAAAATTAGGGTTTTTTTTACCTATTTTTATTTATAATAAAAAACGCTAGGAGTAAAATGCACTCCAAAAATAACGATATCAGTAAAAAAAGAATTTCTCAGATTTTAAGCCCCCCCTCTCTAGAATCGGGTTTCAAATAATCCCATCCCTCTTATTCCGGACCAACTTGTCCATTGGTAGCAGAAAGAAAATACTTGGAGTCATGGGCGTACGTAGCCAGGATTTCGGAAAGGGGGGGTCCAACCCTGAACAAATTTTCCGAAAGGGGGGGTCCAGAGGGGTCTAAATCCTAAACGTAATAAAGGGCTAAAAAAATTTTCCGCGCTTCGCGCGGAGTGTTTATTGCCTTGTTTATGTCACATACTTCATTATTTTCCTATTATTCAATTAAAAAAATCTATAAAACAAAGAAAAAAATTTTTACAAACAATTTGATACCTTAAAATTTTTGATTTCTAATACATTAACAACTGAAAAATAAGTACATTGAATTACAACTGACTAAGCAATGCAAAGTGCGAGAAAATGTTTTTAAAATTACTTCTGCTAACCTTTAAATTTTTAATCCCACTATATAACAATCTAAAGGATGGGGTCCGTCCAGCGTGGTTGTATCAAGATTACAAAACAAAATAACACAAATTTGGAACTGGAGACCAATTAAAACATTAAAAATGGGGTGGGTCCAGCGTGGTCATACCAAGATCACAAAACAAAGTAACACAAATTTAGAAGTGGAGACTATAATAATTAATCGAGCGCTGAGCGAAGCGAAGTGCGAGAAAATTTTTAAAAAATGGCCGTTCTAGATCCCCAAATTTTTATACTTGGCGACCCAAAAGGGGGGTCTAGACCCCCTAGACCCCCCTGGCTACGCCCATGCTTGGAGTACGTGAGAGCGATGACAAGAGGAGAGGTTGGGGGTAAATCTTCCAACCATACAAAAATCCCAACCGAAGTTTTGTATCAAAATACACACCGCTCCGGTAGAACTCTATAACTGCTTAAAATTCACGGGGGGTGGTTGGGGTTTTAAGTTTTCCCGAGCGTGAGCGAGACTTTGCCGGTCTATGCTCCCGCTCCTAGTTTGCCTCTTTCGTTTATTGCGCTGTGGTTGTTTTCTTTTTCGCTTTTTTTTGTGTTGTGGTGTTTTTTTGGGGGGTTCGGTTTTTTCGTTTTTTTGGGTGTTTTTTGTGTTTTTTTTTGTTTTTGTGTTTTTTATTTTTTTTTTTTTTTTCAGTTTTCCAAAATTGGGAGGTTGACATAGGTGAGCGTGAGAAAGATCCCGGCAGCTGGGGCCCGGGAGGGGGGTGGTTACTCGGGGTAAATCGAATTTTGAATTCTAGGAGGGGGGTCCGGACCCCTCCTAGATTCTTAGGGGGGTCGACCTGGGGTGAGAATTTTTAAATCTAGAGGGGGGTCAGATGGTGTCCGGTGTCCAAAGCAAAACAGTTTTAAACCATAATAACTTTAATAATTGTTCTTTTTATAGGATAATACTACATTTTATTCAATATAAAGCGATATTCTGGTGTAAAAAAGGTGTAAAAACATAAATATGTGTTAAAAATTTACGTTTTTGGAAGAAAATTTAGTATAAAAAAGTACCTAAAATATTTCCGAGGGGGGGAGGGGTCAGCTTTCAAATTCTAGATGGGGGCCAGTGGTAAAAAATTCGGAAATTTGGGGGAGCCCCCCCCCCCTGGATTTTCGTCCACAGGGGGGTCCCAAAATTAGAGGCTGGGGGGTGGACCCCACCCTGCTTACCTCCTTTCTCACCTATGGAGTTAACCTTTTCTCTTCTCCTTTTAATAAGTGAGGGAAGGGGTTTAATTTAAACCCCCTTTCCCAAAATTTAGAGGAGAGGCAGTTGGTACAAGTCCCATACGTTTACCAATTATCGATTTGACTGATTTAGAAGTAATATACATATGTAAAACATTCTTATACCCCAAATTGACTCGTAGACCTCAATTTTGAGGTTATTTTTGCGATTTAAGTCTTCTGTACAGAGTTATGAGCCCATTTAGGCCCAAAAATTGAAGTCGCGCCAAAAGGCGCGGGATTTTCAGAACATTGAACATTGGACGATGGATGGATGCCCTAAATTTTGGTGAACCGAAACCTCAAAATTTGGGAAGCGGGGCGGGGCATACTTCTCTCAGAGGAGGGCTGTAGAGGTGGCAACCATACATGGGCACGGGGGGTGTTGGGGGGTTGTTAATGTTAATCCCTCCCAAAATTTTAAGATGAGGGTTTAACCTCCCACACTCGGAAGGGGGGGAGAAAAGGTTACCCCCCCAATTTTGGAAAAACGAAGAAAAATGATCTTTAAAATTACTTTTAACTGCCTACAAATTTAAGTTTTGAGGTCAAAATGAGTGTTTTAAGCAATAAAAAGCCAAAAATTTAATAAAAAGACCTTTTTAAGTTTGACCCAAAACTAAGGTTTTTTTTACCCATTTTTTCTTTAAAATCGAAAAAACTATATGGGTAAAATACACTCCAGAAAAAAACTATATATATATTGGTTTGGATGCGTTTCTTGGATTTTATTCCCCTAATTCCGAGTTTAACCCCCGATTTCGAACCAACTTGCCCTTGCCCATATATGATGGCAGGCAACCCCCCACGCCCCACCCCCTTTTGGGCAGGCAGAAGTACAATTTGTGGGTTCCCAGGAAAAAAATTTAAAATTTTTCTTGGTTTTCGCTCTGTTCAGCTCGACACATATATTTTTTACGTTTTAAGTGATATTTCTGATAAATATCAATGACAATTTTAGAAAATTATTTCGCGCTATCGCGCGATTTTTATCTTTCAAACCTCATTTTTACATACCTGTGAGCCGTTAAATATCAATGACAATTTTAGAAAATTATTTCGCGCTATCGCGCGATTTTTATCTTTCAAACCTCATTTTTACATACCCGTGACCGTAGCCACGATTTTACGACAGGCGGGAACTGCGAGTCAGTAGACCAAAAAAAGCAATTTATTCAGTGGTTGTTTAGATAAAAATGTTTTCTATCTAGTAATCCAGTGGTTGTTAAAAAACGATAGGGAAACGTTCCCCCCGTTCCCTCCCCCTGGCTACGGCCATGTTGATGTTAGTTACCTTGTGTTTTTTGCCATCGAATCCGTCAGCTTCAATAGATTCGCCGAGTTTAAAAGGCCAGGATAATGTTTTCATGCTTGACTGATTGGTGAGCATATAAGAAGTTCCGTCTTCGTTCAGGGAAAATATTTTTGTAATCCCTGCCATTTTCATCATTTGACGCAGCATCCAGTTTACGCCTTAAAAGATTGATTTTTGACTTTTCACATCCAAATATACGTGGGCAGGTGACAGCCGTATAGTCAAAAAACCAAATTTTCCCCGCTTCTCGGGTAGTTTAAATTGACAATTTATCTTGGTTTTCTGATTTGAAATCGATACTTAAAGGTGCGGTGCAGAGTCAAACTTTTTGTCTTCATTTTTGATAATTTTTTCGTGAAAATCTTTACCCTGCTCCCATTAGCCCACAACTATTTTTTCAACATAATATCTCCCTTGGTTCAGGAGTTATGACCCTCCAAAAATGACGTTTTTCGACAATTCTGTACGTGAAAAATTGCTTAATGGGAATAAAGATTTAAGTTACAAATTATGCGCTGAAAGAAAGCGGCTACTTTATACTTTAATTTGATATCTTGATCATTAAAATTGGAGCAGTATTCGTCGAGATATTGCGTTTCTCATACAAAAAACCCTCGAATTTTTTGCTAAAAGCACAAAGTGAAGGAAAGAAAAATTGGGCAAACTTCACAAAATCCCTGCTATGGTTTGGTGTTTTTAACGCAATATCTTAACAAATACTGCAATCTTAACGATCAAGGTATCAAATTAAAGTAAAAAGTAGCAGTTTTCTTTAAAAAGTGCATAATTTGTGACGTAAATCGTAATACCCATTGAGCAATTTTTCACGTAGAGAATTGTTGAAAAAACGCCATTTTTGGGGGGTCATAACTTCTGAACCACTGGGGATATTTTGTTGAAAAAATTTTTGTTGGCTATTTGGGGCAGGGGTAAGGTTTTCGCAAAAAATTATCAAAATCGAAGGTAAAAAGTTTGACTCCACACCGCACTTTTAAGGACGTTCATTCAATACTTAAGGCATACATGTTAAATAAAACTACTATGGACACAATAAACCTTTTATTAACGTTTTAAACACATGTTTTAAATGTAAAGGGATAAAAAACCTTAAATTTGGTAATAAGTATCATCTGGAATTAAAATAAAATTTTTCCCCCGGGGGCATTCTGCCCCCCGGACCCCCCTGACAAGGGGTTCAACCCCTTGGCCCCGATAAGCGGCTCTCCCCCCCCAGACCCCCCATTTTCTAGGAGTTGGCGCTGGCGCCCCCAGACCCACCCTTCAGTGTTAGTATTTACCCCCCCTCCAGACCGCCCCCCTCCAAAAAGAATTTCTGGGCACGCCACTGGCCCGGGGTTTGTACGGGAGTACCCCCTGCTTTTAGCCCAGATTTCTTTTAGCTTTTAGCCCAGAAAATTTTAAAGTTTTCTGAAGACAATTTTGATTAATTTGCTCGCACTAAGCGCTTGATTTTTTAAAGTTTTTTTTTTACTTTTAAGCTGTGTTTTTGATTAGTTAGTTCCATACATGGGCAAGTTGGTCCGGAGTGGGTGGTTAAACCCCAAATTAGGGGGAGGGGTTAAAATCTGAAAAAAGCAAAATAGTGCATTTTACCCTATCGTTTTTCGATTTAAAAAAAATAGGTAAAAAACACTAATTTCAGGTCAAAAAGCTCTTTTTATTGCATTTTTGAGCTTTTTATTGTTTAAAACATTCATTTTGACCTCAAAACTTAAGTTTGGAGGCAGTTAGAAGTCATTTTAAAGACATTTTTTCTTCTTCATTTTCCAAAATTGGAGGGGGAGGGTTAAACACCCCTTCTCAGAATTTAAGGGGCGAGGGTTAAACTTCCCCCCACTTCTGAGTGGGGGGGGGTTAAACCCCTTTCACGATTTGGGGGGTTAACCCCCTTACTCCCCCCGTGCCCATGTATGGTTAGTTCTAATGACAATTTTAAATTGTAAGAGTTTTCTGTTATGCATTTTAAGTTACATTTTTGATTTTACCTTTAATTTGAATATGTATGAAAAGTGTAAATCGAATAATCAGGCAGGGAGGGGCGTAACGAGGATTTTGAAAAGTGTGGGTGCATTCCATACAAATTTTTCAAAAGGGGGTGAGTTGTAGAGGGTTGTACTAATAATTTTTAAAATACCGTTAAAAATGACAAGAAAATGAGGTAAAAATTTTTGCGCTTTCCGTGAAATCACTATTTTTGCTTTTATTTGTAATGTTTTTTAAGTTCAATGTAAAAATTTTAGATTTAAAAAGGTATAAAACATTTTATAAAATATAACTTTAAAAATAATACTATAATAAAATATATAGCATTGAAAATCGCGCAACAGCGCGAAACAAATTAAAAAAATTTCATCAGAAACATCGCTTAAAAGCTATAGAAAGCGATATGTGTCGAGCGCTGAGCGGAGCAAAGCGCGAGAAAATTGTTCAAATTTCTTCCCTATGAACCCCCAAATTTTTACTTTCGCCGGCCCAAACGTGGGAGGGTGGTTTGACATCTCCCTACAACCCCCCTGCCCCTGGCTACGCACTTAATCAGGTTGTCAAAATAGGTAAAGTTTAACCTTGCTTTTTTTATTAAAAATTAAATTAATTCATAGAAATAAAAAATTAATAGAAATTTAAGACAAAATGTTTAAATTAGTATAGTGCCATGTCCGTTCCCAGGGGGAGAACAGGTGAAACGTTCTCCCTGTCGTTTTTGAACAAGCACTGGATAAAATGCATTTTTTTTGTCATAGTTGAACACAGTCAAAAAGCTAGGGGGGTGTTTACCCTGGGTAAATGACATTTCAAAAATTAGGAGGGGGGTCCTAGAGGGGGTCGAGTCGAACCCCCCTAGCTTTCTAGGGGGGTGGGTCGACCCGGGGTGGAAGATTTTGAAACCTAGAGGGGGGTAAGGTGGGCTCCAATTTCCGAAGCAAAATACTTTTAAACCACTAAAGGTTTAATAATTGTTTTTTTTATAAGATAATACATTTTATTGAATAGAAAGCGATATTTAGGTATAAAAAGGGTGTAAAAACATGAATTTGTGTTAAAAATTCACGTTTTTGGAAGAAAATTTAGTATAAAAAAGTACTTAAAATTTTTTTGAGAGGGGAGGGGGGGGGTCAGATTTCAAAATCTAGAGGGGGGTCAGGGGTAAAAAATTCGAAAATTTGGGGGGAGGGGGCCTCCCTTGATTTTTTTCTAGGAGGGGGGGGGGCAAAATTTCGAGGCTAGGTGGGTGAACCCCACTCTTCCCCCCTCCCTTGTTCATCTATGATTTTTATGAAGAAAAAAAACTAAATAAAAATGCTAAGGTAGTTTTATAACATTTGGCGCAATGTGTTTTAAAAAAATTCGGAACTTACATTATTATTTGTAAAAGTTTTATAATTTAGATTAAAGTTTACTGCAAACGTTTAAAATATTTAAACGCATTTTAAAACCCACGCCAAATAGACGTTTTTTTTAAATCCTACTACGGCAAAATGAGCCAATGTCATAATAAAATACACGTGACTCTAGTACATAGGGTCCTGTTTTGATAAAATAATTTTGGCGCATTTATATATATATGAACAAATATTTTTATTTATGTGTGGTGTCAAGCGCTTTTTGTCTCACACTCAGCATTTTTCCTTTGTGATAACATTATTTCTACTAATATGGTAAAATTAATGATACCAAACTGGGTTTGTTTTAATGAAATGATGAAGCAAATATTAAGTGCTTAATATCTTGATATTGATGATTAAAATTTTGGAAAATAATTAAGTAGTTAACACATTTGAAAAACCTACTAAATTCCAACTAATTTCTCCTGAAAAAAACCAATAAAAAAGTTAAAAAACTAATTAGTGAAAGATTTTTTGTTTTATGTTTTAAGGTGGAAAGATACAGTTAGGGATACCTGTTGTTTTTTGTGTATAACTTGTGCCGAAAATGTGACGGACAGAAACAAACTATATGTTGGAGAAAGGGTTATTTTTCAGGTAGCTGGATATCCTACAACATTTATGGTGGACTATTGCACACCGAGGATATGCTTAGTTGAAAAAAATTTTTAAAAACAGGTTTTCCACATTTAACAAAACCAGAGTTAATATTACGTAATAAAAATTTAACTTAAGTTAGATACACCAAATGAATATGCCCACAAAAATTTTCAGCAAAATCCTATTATAGAAGTTTTTGAATTTAGTTTTATTGCTAAAATTGTTGAAATGAAAATAATAGAAGATTGCATGTAGACTTTCATTTAAAAACTTAAAGATTGGCTTAAGAATACTTGTCGGACTGTTGTGTTAAAAGTTGGGAACGAACTTAATTTCTATTAGAATGACGTGAACTTTTATTTATATTTTATTGAGCGTTGGGAAACTACATTTAGAAACGTTTGTTTAAAACCAGCTTTAAAGAAAGAAGCTCAAACGGAGCAGTAGCCAAGTGGTTAGAGCGTTGAAACTCGGGAATCCCGGAGCTCAAGGTTTGAGTTCCCCTGGGCAATATTTTTAACCAATTTTAACTTTTTCTAATTAAAAAAATGTAATTGTAAATATATCAACCAGTGATAGGTGGTTTCAGACAAAGAGATGCCTTGTGATGAAT
>JASAMX010023399.1:0-20319 GCA_030248175.1 Microlaimidae sp. YZB2_3 | reverse complement strand
ATTTGCCTATAATCAAAAATAAATTAGTAAAAAAAATAGAGTATAAATTTAATCACGTCAGGATTTTAGGACCCTCAAAATGTCATATAGTATTGGTGATCACGTCATAGATGTTTTGGTCAGTGGGAATGTTTGTGGGAGGAGCTGTTAGAATCACTTTTAGCCAATTAGCGATTGGGAAAAATTTAGATCTCCAATAAATGAAAGATCTCCATTTTTTTCCCAAGCCCTAATTAGCTAAAAATGATTCTATAAGGTCATAACTCTGTTGAGGTCTTTAACACTAAACAATTTCCTTTTTAAATGGGAGGGTTTTGACTATCGTGATGCTGATTCATAGAAACTCGAAAAAATGAATTTCGAGTTTTACAAACTTCAGGCAAATAAAACCTAGCTGACCTCGATAATTTGCAATATTGAATCGAATATTTAACAATAAAATCATTTAAAATCTTTCACAAAAACGGTTTAATATTAAAGATTTAATACCGTAATTTTACAAATATTTATCAAACTACATAACTTGGAACAAAAATGTACGTTTTTAAAAGGACAAGTAGCCCGTGTCAGCCATACGGCTGACAAATAACTATCTCTGTATTTTTCAGATTCATTTGCTCTTTTTTTTTAAATTCAACCTTTTAATAATAATTCCCTGAATTATAAGCTTTGCAATGATACCTCATTTAACTCACTTGGTTTCGTGGTTAGCAAGGATGATCCCTTCCCTCTTTTTTAGTGAAAATGCTTTGTCCAGCATAAAAATGTGCATGTTACTTTTTGTAAAATAACCCCCTTAGTACACTCTGTGATCTGGGGCCGACGCATAAGAGTACGGCACGAAACAGTACCACAAAATAGTCCCGGGTTTCGCAAAAGAGTACGCACGAAATAGTACGCCACAAAACAGTACCGTCAAAAAACAGTACGGCACATAAGAGTCCTGTGTGAATTGCGTTTGCTACACCACGCGACTCTGACGCAAAACAGTACTGGCACGAAAGAGTACTGGCAAAAAAGAGTAAGATATTCACGTTTTGCGTTTGACTCAAAACAGTACTGGCACAAAAGAGTACTGAAAAAATAACTTAATGTTAAAACTATTACTACTAACAGCTGCTTAACTTTATTACGATAAAAATTAATGAGCAGCGTTTTATATAGCAAACTCTTCTATTTTTAATAGATCATTTAATAAAGTTATTTGTTCATGTAACTACATAGTGAGTGTTAGCGCCACTGTAAGCCCCTTGAGCTGTTTAATTCGAGTAAATATAGTTGTGACCGTGCCTACCGCAGATACGTTTTAAAACTTTTTTTTATTTTTAAATTTTTTTACATTTTTAAAATTTACTGGTAGCTAAGCCTTGGTTTTTTTCTGTTTTGTAAAAACTAAGTTATTTAAAAAAAAATTAAAAAAAATCGTAGACAACAAATTACGCTTCATTACTAATGTTCCTTCCTACTATCTGCAGTTGGCTCATGTTCCTTCAAGGTTTCTTATACTTAAATGAACGATTTGAAACATATTTAACTTGAAAAATGTTTTAAGTTATTTTCTCTTTTAGGAATATTTTTATAAATTTTTTAGAAATTTAGTGAAAAATTAATTTAAAAACAGTTTTGACAGAAATTCCAAAAAGCAAAAACAGTTTTATTAAGCAAAAAATAAATATTTAATAAAAATCAGTTTTAAAACCTATTGCAAAATTTAAAACTGTAACTTTCTTATTTGTTCTGTATGCATCATAAAACCAACATATGTTATACAGAGAAGCATGTTTAACTTCACAATTGATTATATTTTTTAATTAGGGTAGAATACATGATTTATTTGGGCCTATAACAAATAAACATGTTCCCTGTGGAGCTCCGAAACGCCAGTTTTTGGAGCCTCGCAGAATCTTCATAAACACACGGGGCGCCAGTTTATTTTCAAAATAATTTAGCATATAATTAAAGAGTAATATTTTAATTTTTCTTATTTTTTGCGGACTCAAAGTTTCTAAACAATGATAAATACAAAAAAATAATTGTAAAAGAGTGGCTAAAATAACATAAACTTTTTAAAATTAAATAAACTGGAGGATGAAATAATAAGTGCGCAGATTCTGACTTTTTTGTTTTAATAATCGTTTTTTGGAGCATGATAACTTAATAGCACACATAACATAATTAACAACTTTGATTTAGTTAAAAAAAAAACAAAAAAACAGAATTTTTATTTTTAAAAAAATGTATTATTATTTCAATCGATTAATTTTTTTAGCAAAAGTCAAAGCGTGATTTATTAGCATTTAAGAACATACGATTAAAATAAAAAAAAGTTATTTTTTTATTCAAGATAAATCCGAAATGCCCATCTTTTACTACACGATAATTTTTATACACCGTTTGTGTGCTTACTTCTAATAACCTAAGCGCGACAGAAAAAGAATGGAACAAAAATAATTACCAACATTACCACGGCCCAAAAATTATACTTTAATATGCGTAAATTAATTTCTTAAATATGCAAATTTCCATTTGAATCACTAAAATCGGTGTCCGGAAAAAATATCTTCTTTCAGCAGTAAATTAATCAGTATTATTAAAAACTTTAAAGCTTTTTTTAAACTTTTTTATGTCGTTTTAGCTTTTGCGTCCGTACTCTTTTGTGCCGTACTCTTTTGTTCCAGTACTGTTTCGTGCGTACTCTTTTGCGAAACCCGGGACTAATATGTGGTACTGTTTCGTGCCGTACTCTTATGATAGGGAGCCCTGTGATCTCATTTATCCCAATCCTCAGTTGTAGTTGAGTAGGAAGGTCCATTCCACTTTTGAAAAAATCTGTTGTCCAGCATAAAAATGTTCGGTTGATCCTTCCGGTCAATCGAACTCAAGTAAGGAAATATTTTAACCTTGGTATCAAGAAGCCTAAAAATTTAAATTTAAGTAGACAGGCCTAGTATTAAAGGTGTAGTATGTTTTATTTTAAATTTTTTACGGGAAACAATTTTTGATTAAAGCATGTAAAAGGGTAAACTATAATAAAAAATTTAATGCACTATACAACAAAAATGATAGGTAATAATGTATGAATCCGTCAATAAAACGTACATTTCCTAGCAATTGGACTCCTACTTTTTACCATAAAAAATGTGAAATGTACATTTTGTAAACAAATGTAGGAGTCAAATTAAAAGGAGATGTACGTTTTATTAATGGATTTATGAATTATTAATCAGTTTATTTTATGGTACATTCATTTGTCGTGTTACAACTTATTATGTTTTCGTTCAAAAATTGTTTCTCATAAGAATTTTTTTAACATTTTTTGGTGTCTCTTTTTATTCCGCCTTTTGTTGCTAATTTCATTATGCCCAAAACTTCTTCGAAAACTTTTTGTACATTCGAATTTCCGTCGTGTTCCTTTATAACCCAAACAAAATGTATATTTTTGATTATACAAATAACGTGAATCGTGACTAAGTACGAAAATACTTATAAATGTAACATTTTTCAAAAACACACCAGCATTTTGCTTAGTTTTTATAAGGAAACTAAAAATTACTATCCATGGTTTTTGTAGTTTATGATGTTTTGTTTTATCATAATAAGTACTGTATGCTTTGCGTGTAGAGTAGTTCTTGTCAAATTTTTTACCGTATCTAAACCAAGTCCAAGAATGTTTTTTCGCTTTAATTCAATTTCCTGGTTAAATTAAATTCAAACTTCTTTTAGGAAGCCGGATAACATTCGAGGTTTTACGGATAAAGTTTTTATTCTTTTTGGCCAAATTGTTTTACACAAAGCGCGACACAATAATACTTTTTTAATTATCTATTAAATTTTTTTAATTATCTTCGCGATACCCAGGCGAGTATTCTATTGCCAAATTTGCCAATTCAATTATCTCGTCTGGTACCAAAAAGGTTTGGTATGTCGATTTGTGTGTGCCTAACCTCAACATCATGCTGCGCGATTTTACTTTTCAAATCAGCTCCGGAGATTCGTCCTTTCAAGGAATGATTTAAAGCTGGTTTCAGCTTAAAAAAATGTTTTAAATTATGCCATCAGCGTTTTTTTGGACTATTTTGACGGTTTTTAATAAGTTTTGAAAAAAAAAAAAAATTTGTTTACAAAAAAATTTTTAATAAATTAATTTATGGCCTTATTCTTAAACTATTCATCAAATAAGTACAAATATAGGACGGAACTTTGGGGTTGCTTCGGAGCTCTGAAATTCATCACCAATTGTGTTGATTTCCGTCGGGAAAATATCACTTCCGTCTTAGAACGAGTTGAAATTGTTATAATTTACACTTTGCTGTGACTCACTGTGACAAGTTGCAGTTGGTTTAAAATGCGCTTACGTATCTGTGACTCTTTTTAAGTTAAAATGGCATAGACGTGGGACGACCCAAAAGTAGAAGCGAAAATAACCAGGCGCTAAAAAATTTAGACAGCTAAACTTATTGAAAAATACAGCCGATACAGGAATTGAACCCTTAACCTCCAAAGTCGACTCTGGCGTGCTATCCATTACAGCATAGGCCGGACAATGACAGGGAAAAGTTAATCGCCTTTTAGTAACGCTTGTACTTTAAGTTTTCACGGAAGAGACACATATGTTGTCGTATGTTGTCACACCTTCCCACCAAGAGAAGAGCTGCTCTCAGCCTCTTCGATTCAATCCGCACACCTCCACCAGCCCCAACAAGCCCGTCTATCTTCCGTAGAACAGGTGGGTACACTGGTATACATACCCGGAGGTGTGTATCGGCCACCAAAGATGTTTTAATTTAAAGAGTCACAGTTGCGTAGAAATTGCGAACAAAATGAGTCAGACTCGTCATAAATTACTCGTAACTGTGACTCTTTTTCTCTTTTATCTCACTAATAATATAAACGTTATGAGTCAAAATTACAATGATTTTCTACTGATTGTGATTTTTTAAGTCCTAGTAACCACGATATACGGTTCCCTGTTCATTTTTTTAGGCGGAAAATAAATCTCCGAGGAGTTTCCGGAGGAAAAAAAGACTCGTTTCCAGAACTTTCCGGAACCGGGCGAAAAAAGCCGGCGATTGGTCTTCCGGGATTTCGCTGGAGGCTCGCCCACTTTTTTTACTCCGAATTTCGGCGGTGGCTCCTCCGCTAATTGGAATAGGATTTGCATTTGACTGAAAAAAACCCGCGAACGCAAAAACCCACGGCCAGCTAACATTGCGGTGAAAGTGCGTGCGCGAAATTCGACTCCGCCAGATCCACCGAGCCGTAACGGCGGTTTCGGTGTGAACTTTTTCGGTTGTCTCACGTGCGAATATTCAAGTGTTCGAATTATTCTGATCGCGTGAGGCGGGAATATTGAGGCGGAAATTATCGAGAAGCTAGTCTAGCCGTCACGCTTATATTCGACAGACAGCTTTCCCGTGTATAGTCGACACGCAGGTTTCTCGTGTATAGTCAATACGCAGGTTTTTCGTGTATATTCGATACGCAGCAGAGCAATTTTCAGCTTTTCAGCGTTTATTTTTGGACCTCGGAATTTTCAGGCTCAAGAATTTTCAGGCCTCCGGTATCTAATTTCAGGTTCCTGAATTGTAAGCAGCCCTCTTCGTATATTTTCAGGCTCTTGAATGTTGAGCAGCCCTCCAGCGGGCCGTATGATGAACTTTATGGATAACGTCAGCCCGGGGGTGACCGGGTCCAGTTCAAACAGCCGGCCCAATAGCAAAGAAACGGCCAGAGCTCATCCATGCTGCGACTGCATACCCACTCAAAACAGGTCAGTTCTTTAATGCTTTAAAATATTTTAAAACAATTATTGTCAGGTACTTTCTCACTTCGTTTTATACTACTCTGCAGAGAGCGACGATCGTCATGAAAAAGTCCCGAAAAAGTTATATTTCTTAATTTTTCAAATCATAATTTTTTTCCGTTTTATGAAGGATTATGATAGAATTTCGAAAGTGCAGCAACGTCTCGAAGAAAATTTAGCATAATGATAGGTTTCAGACGCCATTTTTGGCCTTTAAAATGGCAATAGGTGAAATGAAGAAGCATAAAATTTAATTATTTTAACTTTTTTCGGTTTTCTATTAAATAAATATTGTAGCTCTTCTAAACTTATTAACAAAGTTTTCAAAATAAATTATAATTTAAACGGGAAAAACAAGGAATTGGGGATTCTAAAAAAATTACCGCCCAAAATTACCAATCATCATAGCCGACTTTTTGTTTAAAAAGATAGTCTTTAAAGGAGTTAAACCAAGTTTAAGCGTTTGGTTACCTATGTTTTTTTTCCTGCAAAATATTATGAAGAATTAGGACGAAAAATTGACTATTAAGAAAGGTCTCAATAAGGATTTTGCATAATGATGTAAGTAAAAGAAGGCGGGATAAAAGGGGAAACCGAGAAATACAAAAATGTTTTACGAGAAACATTTTTTGAACAATAATTATATGAAAGGGGAATCTACAATTCAACAAATTGAATGACCAGAAAAAAACTGAAAAATGAGCGATGCTAAACTTAAACCTGTAGTAATTTCCGGCATTAGTACCTCATCGACTGACGTACAACACGTTGCACCATCACCCTTTGTCTTGACTATACAGCTCGCATTTATAAGGCGTCGTATTTTTGAAACATTAAACATCAGGAATCGTCAGGGTAATGTGTCTTTACTCGCTATTGTGACAACTTCGGAGTTGTCACAATGTATTTAGTAATGTGCGTGTGTATATTGTTCGAAAATACACGCCAAAAATCCTATAGTTGTAAATTGCGTCCAATGAATGCTAGTTTTAAAGTAAAGTCAACGGGTGATAGTGCCACGGGTATCAATCGCGTCAGTCGATAAGGTATACTTAGTCCAGCTCCTCGCGTATGCAATAAATGACGTCCAGATATATGAGTCCGAATAAATCGTGTTTTTAAAAGAAAAAGCGTGAAATGATTTGCTGTGTCTAGCTGAAAATAGACTATACAAGACTTGAATCTATAATTTTCAGCTCCAGCACCCTCATTGAGGGACGTGCCGTATTACACTGTCACCCGTCAGCTTTACATTAGAACACTCGTATTTATAACCAGGGCCGTAGCCAGGATTTCAATTGAGGGGGGATTTTCGGGAAGGTGCTTTATAGGTGCCCACAAGGGGGGCGGGAGCCCCCCAGAAATGGGGGGTCTGGGGGGCGGGAGCCCCCCAGCGGGGTCAAGGGGCGGAGCCCCTTGTCAGGGGGTCCGGGGGCAGAATGCCCTCGGGGTGGGAAATTTTTTAATTTTAAGCTCTTAAAAGGCACCAAGAAACCTAAATTTAAGTACCTAATCTTTATTTATTTTCTCTTTTTTTAATAAATACAACAAAATAAAAATATAAAATAAAATAGTTTTAGGTATTTTATTACCATTTTAATTATAAAAAAACAAACGTTTTCTAAAAATTTTATGCAAATATTTATACAAAATAAAAATACAATATTTTTAAACTCACTGCACTAATGTTTTGAAATATAAATAATTTCTTTTTTATAACTAAGAGCTTTCATGAACCTAAATCACTCTAAATAATGCATTTTGGATAGCTTTAATACATTGCAAAGTGATTTGGAAAAAAAATTTTTTTTCTAATTTTTTAAAAAAACCAAAGGGGGGACCCTTACAAAATTTTTTGCCTTCCCAGAATTTGAGGGGGGATTAATCCCCCCAATCCCCCCTTGGCTACGGTCTTGATAACGTGTAATATTCTTGAAACATTATCTCAGTAAGGTATGATGAGTTGTCACGGTAAGTTGTCATTGTAGACGCCATATAAATACGAGTACTAAAATGTAAAAGTGGTCAGTCACGGTGTAACACAGCAAGTCAGACATTAAAGGCTAAAAAGCTGGCTGAGGCTAGAAATTATTAGTTCAAGTCCTGCATCACCCATTCTTCAGCAAACAAACGAAAAATAAGTAATTAATTCGCATTCTTACATTTAAAAAACTCAATTTATTTGGCCTCATATTTCTGGCCGTCGCATGTGCAATGTGCAACACGCTCTAGCAGGTGTCCGTTATTGCAGGTGCTTGTGCTAGTTGTAAAATAATGTCAACGGATGATAGTGCAGTGTGGCGTGTCATTATATGAGGTACTTAATCTGGCTTATTCCGTGTGTATAGTACAATACCCTCTAACAAATTTGTTCATTGCATATGGTCCCAAGAGAACGGGGCATGCTGCGCAGCACGCAAGATGTGTGCCCGCTATGGGGGCGACTGCCTCACGTGTGGGTTAGAACTCCCGTTGTGATAATGTTTCAAAAATATGACGCCTTATTAATAAAGATAACACACTTTAATGGAGGTACTCCCAGGAAAACTGCCCGTGCACGCGCTTCAAAAAATTTGTGATGAGCACTGCGAGAGCACCCGCTACCGCAGTGACTGCCTTAACCAGGCCATCTGCAAGTGCAGCTGCAAGGTAGAAGAAGGCAGCGGGAAATACGCCCGCAACTGCTGTTGTGTTAAAAAATATAACGCTTTATACATAAATATAGCATGCTCTAACAGTTACTTATTATTACAGGCGCTCCCAGAAAAACTTTCTATGCCAAGCGGCGTGTAAGACGTGCGCCCGCAACAGGGGCGACTGGCTTATGTATAACATGCTTTAACAATTGTTTGTTACAGGTGCTCCCATAAGAGTTGCCCCTGCTATGAGTCTCAAAAAATATGCGATGAGCACTGCGACAGGCGACTGCCTCACATGTGTGCAACAACTCATGTTGTGATAATGTTTCAAAAATATTACTTATAAATAAAAGTTCTAATGTAAAGTTCCATTATTCCAGGTGCTCCCAGAAAAACTGCCCATGCCACGTGGTGTGTAAGATGTGCGGCCGCTACTGGGACGACTACCTTAAGTGTGTGTATGAAACAACTTCCATTGTGTTAATGTTTCAAAAATATAACGCCTTATACACAAATAAAACACGCTCTAACAGGTGTTCATTATTGTAGGTGCTCCCAGAAGAACTGCCCATTTTACGCGGCACGAAATATGAACGCCCACTACTTGAAAGATTGCATTACGTGTGTGTTACAAGTCCCATTGTAATAATGTTTCAAAAATATGACATATAACACGCTTTAACAATTGTCTTTTACAGATGCTCCCAGAAAAACTGCCTGTGTTACGAAGCTCAAAAATTTTGCGATGAGCACTGGGAGAGGCGACTGCTTTACATGTGTGTAACAGCTCCCGTTGTGATAATGTTTCAAAAATATGACGCCTTATAAATAAAAAGTTCAAATGTTTTAATGTTCTAATGTTGAAGTTTTAACGTTTCCATTATTGCAGGTGCTCTCAGGAGAACTGCCCATGCTACGCTGCGCGGAAGATCTGCGATGAGCACTGCGAGAGCGCTCGCTACCGTGGCGACTGCCTCAACCAGGCCATCTGCAAGTGCAGCTGCGAGGTGGAAGAAGGCAGCGCCAAGTCCGCCCGCAACGCCTGCACCAAACCCGAGCGCTGCGACTGCCTCCGCATCAAGGAGGGCTGCAGCAAACTGTGCGGTTGCCGCCAAGTCTGCAAAAACAAAGAGCCTCCTAAAAAAACCACCAAGGTGGTCAAACCCGCGACCGGCTGCAGTTGCAGCAAGAGCAAAAAGCAGTGTCTCAAAAAGGAGTGCCCATGCCGCACGGTGTACGAATTTTGCAGTTCAGCATGCAAGTGCACCGGGGACTGCACCAACGGACCGTCCAAGTTTAACATACCCAAGCACGTACAGAACTGCTTTCTGGATCATAAGCAGGACAGCTCTGGACTTATTCTCACACTGATTGGGGACGACTACATCTACAGAACTGATTTTTTCCATGAGTCCAAATCGGAACCGCACGTGGAGGAGCAACTAGTAGCCGCCATATACGATCTGATCTCCAAGTACAGAGTGGACATTTACGAGATGCTCGTCTATGTGTCCAAGAGTCCATGCTTTCACCAGGACTGCGATCCGCGATGTGAAGTCGTCGACGAGTGCAGAAGGTAGGCGGAATATAACAATAATTTTTTATATCACTTTAATAGCAAATCACAAGCTTTCTAGTAGAATAGAATAATAATACGTTGATCTTCCAAAATTTCAGTCGAGATTTTAGTGTGCAACCAATTAGTAGTTTTTGTGGTATTCTTAAAGTATAGGAACAATTTCGGAGCTCCTCACAACTTTTTGGCGGGCATTTTTTTTATGGAAGCACCACGGGGCAATCAGTATGTCCGGCGCTGTGCGAATTATTATTATAGACCTTGATTAAATTCTGGAATTCAGAGCCATGTCTATATCTGTTTTTTTATTATTCTAACGCTCATATCATGGAAATCAGTATTTCTTTTTTCAATACTTGAAAATAGCAGAAAACTACACAACTTTTGTAGAAGACAATTTTTTATTTAGATCTTTTTTTATTGATTTATTTATTGATCAAAATAAAAATTTTAAAATAAGCAAAAAAATATTGTGACCGCTCAATAAGTCAAAATCTTCTAACCGCACAACGAAAGCAGACGGCGGCGGCGTTGGTTGGTTTATTTTTTCCGCGGCTGCTTCCGTACCATCTAGCGTCACCAATGAAAAACAATAAAGCGCTTTTTTTGTCTCTTGACAGTTGTTTAAAAAGATTAAATGAAAGTGGGACGGACTAAAACGAAAAGCCCTACAAGAATGTATTATTTATAATTAAAATACGTAAATTTGAATGTTGTTTATCTTTTTTTTGTTATTATTTTTATTTTATTTATAATATAATAGACCATTCTTTGAAATTTAACTTTGTTTTATTTTTTTCTTATTATTTTTACTAATAGAGTGCCTTTAAAAATTTATATTTTTGCGTAGCTAAAACTATAATTTTTAAGTTTAATTTTATGATGCAACAAAACTGGCAGATAAGCCATCAAAAATGCTCTGAGAATACAAAAAGAAAAAAAATCAATTTCCCCACGGGCGTATGTTTAGACACAAAAAACAGGGACTAGTCCGAGGTCGACGTATGTGAACTGTAGTAAGGTAGCATCTGGTTTGAGAAAGTGCTCTTTAAATAAAAACATTTATTGCATGTGATAATGATTGTTTATACGGTGAACTAATTACACAACACTATTTTAGTTTTTCTATAATCTGATGTAATCTGGTAATTGAAAAATCATACTAACAGCAATGTTTGGAAAGCGCGAAATCGTTAAGATTGCTGTGAGTATGATTTTTTCAAATGCTATTGCCTCAGACTATAGAAAATCTACAAGAATGTTGTGTATATAATTAGTTCACCGTTAAACAAATCATTATCAAATGGTATAAAATTTTTTATTCAATGAGCAGCTGCACAAAGCATATGCTAATTTTGGAATTAGCTACCTTTTAAAACTCTTTTTATAAAAAGTTAGCTGATATTTTCAAAAAATATATGACATAAAAACATGGCGAAAAAATGTAATTAATTACATATTGCACAGCAGATACATTTGTGTTCAATTGGAGCACAGCCTTAGTCGGCGTGCCCCAATTAGGACTTTCAACTGCCCTGCTTAAGGCTCTGTTCCTGACGTGTGTGACTAATCTGATAATTTTTTATTTTTAATTGGGATGCTATAATTTGACCTATTTCGAGCGAATATACTCACATACAAAAGCGCGATCTAATTAGAGCAATGGACCTGTGACCCAACTGAGGCACGCACTTATGTATGAGAATTATATATAGTTAAACGGATCCTGGCGGATCCCGATGCAAATTTTGATATTACGCAGCATTGGCGCGTTCTTTTTTTTCCATGTTTCAGACGTGTTTTTTGGCTTTGAAAAGGCGTTTTAAAGGCTTAATCACCATATGGGCTTTAATTTTTAAGTCACCGCGAACAAGCAGTGCGATTAAATAAATAGCTAAAAGTTTTAATATGACTTTTTAAATTTTATTTTTACCAAAATGGTTCAATTGTTTACTAGTTTAATTGAAGTTTACCAATAATAAAAATTATTGCAAAATATTTTTAACCAAATTAAAAAAGGATTTTTGATCACAAAAAATATTTACTTTAAATTAAAACGACGCATTTTAACTTATTTTGTAGGGGGTTTCAATAAAGACTGCTTCGCAAATTATAATTGCATCATCTTTTTTTTTTTCTGGACCATTTGAAATTTGAAATGAAAAAAAAGATTATATGCCATGTGCACCTTGTAATTTATGTCCGTGTGTTGTGTGTTTAGATTCGTTTTAACTTCGGCCACTTGTATTTTTTATAGTCTCAAAAGAAAAATTTACCGATTTCGATACTAGGTTTTATTCTGGGACCATTTGCGTTGAAATTTGAATGAAAAAAGATTATATGCCAGATGCCAAAACTATTAAAAATTTCCGTACGTAGCTGTTGTGTGTTTAAAGTTATTCCGTTTTTAGTTTGGCCCTGTAATTTTTTACAAGTTCTCAAAAGAAAAATTTACCCTATTCCTACTTAGGGGGAAATTTTTCTTGAAACTTGAAAAAATACAAGTGGCCAAACTCTTAAAAGTGGAATAACAAACTTTAAACACACAACAGCTACGACTGGAATAACTTTAAAAAACACACAACAGCTAAGTAAATTAAATTTTAAATAGTTTGCACATGGCATATAATCTTTTTTCATTTCAAATTTCAACGCAAATGGTTCAGAATAAAAAAAGTTATTGATAAACTTGTAATTTACGAAGACCAGTATTTTATGAAACAGGCCCCAGGTGTCTTTTGTACTGAGATTTTCGGAATCTTCATAGAATCCCGCAACGATAATACTATTTTTTAAACGATAAAAAAAAATCACAGTCTCGATGTTATCGTAATCACTTTTCATATAAAGCTAAAAATTTTCTTTGGTTTTTTTTCCTGCTCGGGTTGACAACGGCGAAAATAGTTTCTTAACTAAAGGTAAAACCAACGTGGCTGCAACAGTTGTTCGTTGGATTAAAAAATGCCCCCATTAAGTAACCATTCAAATCACGCGAATCTGACGTCACTTTATCAGCCAATTAGATTTGATTTAATACCGAGTATTTGTTTGATAAAGTGACGTCAGAATCTCGTGATTTGAGTGGTTATTTGAGTGGTTAATGGGAGGCATTTTTTAATCCAACGGACAACTGTTGCAGCCACGTTGGGTTTACCTTTAATTATCATGACACCCACGTACGAAATACACACACGTGGGTAAAATTTCAGTGCTGTGTCTATTCACTTGTTTGTAGACAACTTTAAAAAATAAATGACAGTTAAACCCGAGTATAAGGCTTTAACAAGAAGAATTTTATCTGACCATAAAATTATCGGCAAAAATTTAAAAATCATTAAATAAAGTAATCTCAAACAAAATCTCACTCAATAAAAACAGTAAGATGTACAAAATCTTTATTTTTTCAATTTTTTTATGTTTGTTTTTAAACGTCATATATATATATATATATCTTTCTAGAGACCTTACTGTACCCTTTATTTTACCGTCGTTACACCAAATTAATATATAAAAAAAACTTATTCAAATGATTTGCATAGCAGCGGTCACACTGGTTGCGTTGCGTCACACAGGGGATGGCTCATTTGTGATTGCCACATTCAAAAATAATTTTATTTTTGATAAACAAAGCATACCAATTTTTTGTGACATGCCCTAAACCATTTTAAGAGATATTGCCAAACTTTTTATGTAATTAACACTTTAACCCGTTCCCGTAATTGCCTTTTCCTCGGTTACAACCGTGAAACGTTCGTGCGAGCTATGTCATACTTCCGTCATACCTAATTTTTTGCGCGAGTGGTGCCCAGTAAGCGAGCAAATTGAAATGGTTAAAGCGGTACGGTGGCAATATGCAAATTTGTGTCAAAGAAACAGTGTATAAGGTAGGATATTTCATGTTGTAAAAATTTGCATATTGCCACCGTACAGCTTTAACCATTTCAATTTGCCTGTCCACTGGGCACTATTTGCGCACAAAATTTATGTATGACGGAAGTAAAACCTAGGTCATGCGAAGAGCTTACCGCGGTAAGGTTTACGTACGACATTTGTCATACGAAAATATGACCACCGTGAGACGAAGGTTTAACCTTTGTTGTACGAAGGTTTCACAGTTGTAGCCAAAAAAAGGTCCTTTACGAGAACGGGTTAATACATTCGGTTTATCGAAGCACTTAAAATTAGAGCTACAGTGGCTGTTAGGTTGCACTCGGCCGGAGTGATAAGTGATTATCATTACATTGTAACTCGTCACTACGGTGTAAATGTGTTGTCACTTGTCACTCACTCTGGTTTGACCTAACTCTAACGGTATAGACTAGTTCGGAATAAGCGTCTTTTACTGTACGAGAGAGGGTACAAAAAGAAAAAAATAATATTTGAAAAAATCTTAGCTTTCTTAGTTTCTTAAGTTTAAATTTATACTTCATAAAAATTGCTACACAATGATATGTTTCACTACGTTGAAGTGCTGTAATATATCAGTTTGTGCTTAAAAATAAAGTTTTGTTTTTTAATTAAACGTCAGAATAGTTTAAAATCACCACTAAAATAGTATTATCCTGAACAGTGATTTTGAATTAGTAAAAATAAAGATGAAATTTGTACTTTTAAACTAATTTTAAACCTACATAGTTTTTTTTAATGTTTTGCTTCTAAAACTATTCAAAACTTAAAAATTAATTTTAAAAAGTCCATTCCAAACTTTTAAATAGAATCATTTTCTGTAATTGAAACATTAAAAAACTGGGAAACAAGCTCGCCAGCAGCGCCGTACCTACGAAGCGGCAAAAAACTAAAAATCCCCAAAAACTGCTTTTGCTTTTGCAGTATTTAAAAAGTATTTGAAGAAATTTTGAAGAAAAGGGGTCGAGATTTTAAACCAATAAATATTTAAAATATTTTAAACCGTAAAATGTACTAGTCGCTCGCTGTTTCTCAATTTTCCCTCTACATATGATTGGCGCTAGTAGTTATTGTACCCTCTTCCTAACACTAAAAAACCCTTATTCCGAATTATAGTCTATACACAAAATAATGCAATATGTCAGAATTACAAGACCGGATCCAGATTGCCTTATTTTAATAATAAATAATAAGAGCAATTTATTGAAGCTATAAACTTCAGATAAAAGTCACAAAAAAAATTTTTTTGAGTAAATATACACTTAAAAATTGTTTTATATTTTAAAAGTTTAAAAATAGGTGCAGTTGTTGCCCGTACTTCCGTTTAAGACATTGAGCAGTTAAGCCGCCCATATAATATACTCGGCATTAAGCACTTTAATAAATAAATTCGTTCGCGGTTTTGAAACGCAAGTTATCAAAGAGTTTGTGATTTTCGCGCTGAGTCCTGGCTATATTTCTTGTTATTCAAAATAGGAATTGTTTCACTACTGTACGATAGATGTCTATATAAATTGAGAGATTCAGCTATAGTTCTTCTACTATTTTAAAAATAAATATTGGTAAATTTTTATTGGTTAGGTTAATAATTTAGTTCTTAAATTCTTGAATTTCACGTAAGTGAGATTAACGACGTTACTACGGCAAAAAGAGCCACAATGTGTATAAAATATATGCAACTGTGAGTCATTTTAAATTTCTATTGGCATCGTATTAACCACAGAATAAGTCAGAGTCACGTGAATTTTATTATTACTGTGGGTCATTTTGCGGTAGTAACGATGTTAAGGTTTAAAAAATGCGTTCGCAAGAGTTGACTCCCGCCCAGAAAATACTGAACGTACTATTTATAATACTAATTTAACTAATAATTTGCGCAGGACCTACTTATGCAAATTTAACGACACCGTATGCGAACTATTTCTTACGTGAGATTTACGCATTAATTTATTTCGGTTTCAGCAACAAAGCCTGCGCCAAACTGCTCGGCCTTTTACTGTCCAAAGTTCGCAAGGAGTTGTCGAAAGTGGACGTCAAAATGACCGTCAAATTCCTGTACCCCCATTTGCACCGAGGGGATTTGTACACAAAGCAGGGGATCCTTTGCATGCTCCAAAGCGGCATCAAAGTGGAGCCGCTGCTCATGAAAGACTGGTCGGCCATCATGGACTGGTCGCCCCATGTGGAGCACAAGGGTGAATACCTCCAACTGTGGAACAACCACCATTTGGACAAAGCGGTGGCCCAGTCCCAGTCGTTTATTAACGAATGCCGACGGGCCTTGGGCCTGTCGATGAAGTTCTGGGTGGCCGAGATACACGAGATCGTCAAGAATACCATTTTGCACTATTCGGACATCCGCGGAAAGTTAGGCGAGCTGAATGACGCCCTGAAGCAGTTGGATTTGACCGCAACCCCTCATAAGATCCGAAGTACGCCCAGTAAACGCCGTTCCTTTATAGACATGCTGGAGCTAAGGGACAAGCTCCACCTCCACAGGGACAAGAGCAAAAACGGCAGTCATAACAGCGTGGCCAGCGATGACACCCAGGCCCAGGCCATGGTGACCAGCTTCTGCGGGCGCAGTTTCGACGACGCGGAGACGAATGAGATAGCGCAGCGGATAAGGCGCGCCACTACCAATATCAACATCGAGATCGAGTCCCTGATGGAGTACCTCACTCACAGGGGGAATTTGTGAATTTTTGAGCTTTTTTTGGCCCGTTTTTTCTTCGCACTGCCCTCGGCGTTTCTACTACAGGTAAGAAAGTCTTTGATTTGGTAAAAAAAAAACAAAACAAAAAAACACAACGAACTGTTCAATGAAGAAATACGACGAGGGTCAAAATGTACAGATATGTCTCGAAGAGGATTTTGCATAATGATATTCGTAACCGGAAGCGGGATACAAACGGACCCCGAAATCCCAAAAATTTTCTTCCGAGAAACAATTTTTTATTAAAAACGCATGAAAAATTAGAATCTGTTATAAAATATAGTAAATAATAATTTTATAAATCTATTGATAAAACGGACATCTCCTTCCAATTTGACTCTTACATTTTACTGTTAAAAATTAAATGTAAAAATGTTTTTTCGGTGTACCTTTTCATTCCGTCTTCCTTTACTAATATCACTATACAAAATTTTCTTTAAGACCTTTTTTGTACAGTCGATTTTTTCTTGTAATCTGTTATAGAAACCCCGAACGTGGAACACCAGTTAGTAAAAAACCTTAATTTGCTCACAAACTGCGATAATTTGCTTTCGGGTTTTTTGTTGACTAGAAACTGTCCCTATTTTTTAATAAAATTGCGCATATACAAATTAAAATTTGTAGGAATGATGGGCAGAAGTTGCAAACATAAAATCAGATTCAGTTATTGATATTTTTACTTTAGTTAGTAGTAGCTCTGCATATTTTCGCATCTTATCAATAGCCTTAAAACTTGAATCTTGACACACTTCAAAATTTATTAATTTAATTGTAAATACATTTATTTTATTACTAAAAACATTATTAATCTGGTATTAAACTCGGCCTTTTTGCAAAGCGGTACTTTAAAAATTCTGTTTTGTGTGCTTACACTTTTATAAACTTTACTACCCTGCACCGTTTCAAGGGCTATAATTCACAAAAAAACGACCATTCTAAAAAAATGCGCCCTTAAACAATTATGAGCTTGGAACCAAAGAAAGAATTAGTAATACTTTGCAGTATTAATACTATAATTTAAACCATCTAAAATTATTAATCATATGGAGTTACCGTTTTTGATTACCTTATGTATTTAATTCAAAATTTTTGCGTTCGAGAAATTCATTGGAATAAATGATGCAACTGGGATTGAATATAGTGTTTTTTTTTTAATTTTTAAATTTCTTTTTTTTATTTTTAGGCTTAGAATATTCAGTTCTATGTTCAGAGACGCAGGTGAAACGTGTTCTGGCTTGGTTAGTTTTCTTATGAAAAGTTCTGCGGAAAAACTATTATTTGACTTTTCAGCCTCTATTATCATTGTGTTAGTGTGTTGTATAAAAAAATTGTTCATGGCGCGTGAGATTTCTAACGTTTCTATCGACATTACTCGTTTGCTCTTTAATTGTAAAGCCTATATTGCTTCTTCCCTGTCAAGTGTGATGTGTAAAATATTCGGAAACGGTGAATCCACACGACAAAATTTCCAACAAGGTTTTAATTATTTCGTAAAGCATAAAAAGTACTGATGAATAAGCGTGAATAATGACAAGATATATAACGCAAGAGAATGTCCGACTGTATATTAAACTTTTGACCAAAATTTTGCGAAAAAAGTCGCACTTTTAAATTCGTGTGCGAGTTTTCTCGCAAAAATCCGCCATTTTCTGCTAGTTTTCCCGTGCTGCGATTTTTTACACAGTGTTAGTTTTCTCGCAGTGGGGACTGCGACTTCTTTTGCACTCTATGCTGCTTTATTCGCACTGCGATTATTTTAGCACTGCGAGTCTAACTGCACAAAAGAAAACAGACGCTGGTAATTATTTTAAATAAACAAGTAAAACACTTCGAAACTTGTTTTATTTAATTTTAAAACGATGGAGAGCTACTTTATTTTATTAAAACTAAAAGGTTTTAACATTTTAAGGTAAAAAACGACTTTTACTCATTTAAACAAAATTTTCGCTCCGTTTTGTTTTTATGTTTTTTTTTTTGTTGTGCAGCCAGACTCACAGTGCGAAAATAAATGCAGTGCAAATAAAGCAGTATAGAGTGCGAAAGAAGTCGCAGTCCCAACTGCAAGAAAACTAACACTGTGTTAAAAATCGCAGCGCGGGAAAACTAGCAGAAAATGGCGGATTTTTGCGAGAAAAGTCGCACAAGAATTCGAAAGTGCGACTTTTCTCGCAAAATTTTGGTTAAAAATTTAGTGTACATTCGGACATTATCTTGTGTTATATAATCTTGATAATAAGGATAAAATGATAGAATAAAAGCAAAAAAACCCACCTAGTCAAAAATTATTAACAAGAACACACGGTTTTATTGGAGGAGTTATTCAATTTAAAAGGGCATGCTGCCGAATTAGTACTACGTTTTTAATTTGCAATTTTTGGCTGAGGAGTTTAATTGTTTGACGTAAAAATCATAAAAGTTATAAAGTCTAGGGAAACATTAACAACAAGAGTTGTTAAAAAAAATTTCAGCATACTATTATTTAATACTATTTTTTGATGGTTTAAGATAGAAGTTTCAAACCAAAATGTGAATCCAACTTTGAAGAAACTGTATCGTAAACCAAAGAAGTTTAGTTTTCTAAGTGTCAAAAAGTTGACACCCTTTTTAAAAAACTCCTGTTGTTAAGCTCACTGGGTATCCATCCACTATTTCTTTATAGCGTGTGTTTTTTTCGCGGGGATGTGGCTACTTAAAGTATAGAAGAAAAAGCTAAATTTTGTAGTTTGTGTCGGTAAGAATGTAATGATGTGAGAAAAAAAAACCACCGACCACAAACCGACTAAGGGAAAATTACAAAATTTAGCTTTGCTGTCCATACTTTTTAGAGAAGTCACATCCCCGCGAAGAAAACACACGCTATAGAGGAATAGTGGATATGGTAAATAATGTTTTCGTTCGTTTAAAATGGCAAACGCTGAAAAATGTTCAAGGTAAACATTTTGCAAGGTAAACATCCTTAGCGAAAACTAAATCTAAACAAACAAGGATTTTATAATTTATTTTTTTATATAGTAATTTTTAGCAATTTATACTTCGCTACAAAGATATTGGTTACGGTTGAATTATAATATAATTTTAACTTTTGCTACAACAACTTAAAAGTTTACCAGATTAAAAGCAAGATTTTAACCAAAAATTTCGTCAGACCTTTTGTGATTTATATTTTTGTGTAAACAAAAAATCGACAATCATAAATAGTTTGAAAATAATTTACGAAATATCACTTTCTGGATTTATGCGGATCCTTGTTCAAATCTTAAACTGCCTTTTCGTTTAGTTTTATTAGTATTAAGTAATGTATTAAGATACTTGATTACATATTTATTTCGTTTTATATAAAATTCATTTTTGTATTACAAATAAAGATGAAAGGAGGTCTTAAACAAAATTATTAAAATTAACGCTTTTATAAACTATTTCATAGGAAGCGTATATATTAAATTATGACTAATTTATTAGTAATTCTACTGTAATAAACAAATTTCGGCATAAAAGTTTATATGCATAAATTTTTATTCACTCTCATTTTTTAAACTAAATCTTATATGCTTAAAAGTAATTTACAGTACTAAAATTAATTTTGACTAATGCGCCCAAAAATAATCAATTTAGAGATACTTTGAGAAATTCTGAAAACATACTTTCATTCATACTTGAGCAATACATGTATGAATACATA
>JASAMX010023398.1:0-12507 GCA_030248175.1 Microlaimidae sp. YZB2_3 | reverse complement strand
AATGTATTTTTACTAATAAGTAATATGCTAAGTTTATACTTATCTGCAATCAACTGGAAAATTTTGTTTGAGGAATGTGGCACAGTAGAAAATGCTTGGCAGAGATTCAAGGATAATTTGTTGTTAGGAATCAATAGTCATGTCCCTGGAAAAAAATTATTTACAAACAAAAACAAAATTGTACAATATCCAATATATATAAGAATACTACAAAATCCAAACAAAAAACTTTGGCATAAGCGTAATATTGATGAAAAATCAAGATCAGAGTAGAAATAGATTTGCAAAGTATACAAAAATAAAGTTAGAGATTTTAGCACTAATAAAGAAACAAAAAGTTTAAATTTAGGGGGTTTAAACAATTTTTATAAATTTGTTAATAGTAAAATTAAAACAAAACAAACTATCCCACCAATTAAAAGAGACGATGGGACTTTTGTTACTGAAGAGTTTGAAAAAGTTGAACGTTTTGGAAATTATTTTGCTTCCGTTTTTACTGATGATGATAATACTTTACCAAATTTTAATCCACCAAATATTTGAAAGTTGAACAACATGGTATTTACTACAAAAAAGGTATTTAAATCTCTAAAAAGCTCCCAAACAAATTGCCTTGAACACCTGACTGTTTTCCAGCTTACTTTTTAAAACGCTTGGCTAAAGTTATTGCTAAACCTTTGGAAAGAATCTTTAAGATGTCTTTTGATTTTGGAGAATTACCACTTGATTGGAAAATAGTTTTATAAAACTTACTGTTTAAAAAAGGCATCAAAAGCCCGAAAGAAAATTATCGTCCAATCTCACTTACATCTTTTTCTTGTAAACTAATGGAACAGCTTGTCAAAGAAGAACTTCTTGTCTTTTTCCATATCATTTTGTCAAGGTCTCAACATGGTTTTAAGACAAAAAGTTCTACAATAACACAGCTGTTGGAAACTTTTAATGAGTGGACGCAAGAACTAAAAGATAAACTTCTAATTGATATCATTAACTTGGATTTTGCCAAGGCCTTTGACACCGTGTCACATCAAAAATAGGGTGTTTCTGGTAAATTTTTAAAATGGATAAAAGAATTTTTAGTTGGGCGGGAAATTAAAGTTGTAATTAATGACTTAGTATCCAAATCATTTCCTGTAAAAAGTTCAGTTCCTCAGGGTTCTGTTTTGGGTTCATTTCTTTTTCTTATTTATATTAATGATATTGTTGATTGTGTTAAGTACTCACAAATTAGACTCTTTGCAGATGATATAAAGTTGTTTGCAAAATCTCCATCTAAGGATTACCATATTCAAACCTTTTGACTTCAAAAAGATTTAGATACAATATGAATATACAGCTGATCACAAGACTGGCAATTGAAATTATCAGATCATAAATGTGAAGTTCTTCATATTTGGATTCATAGCAAAGAGTTAATTTGGAAATAAAAGCTTTGGTAACAACGTACTTGCAACTACAGAATTGGTGCGTGACCTAGGTGTTTATATATCTTATGATATGAAATTCTCTAAACACTGTGAAATCACAACAAAAAAAGCAATGAGAGTGACATCACTAATTTTTAGAACATTCAATTCAAACTGTAGAAATAATCTTCTCAGAGCATATAAGTCCTATGTTAGACCAATTCTGGAGTACGCTAGTGCAGTTTGAAACCCTTATTTACAAAAAGATACAAACATTTTGGAAAAAGTGCAACAAAATTTCACTAGGAGGTTGTTTTATAAATGCAAGTTGTTACCTGTTGGTTATGAACAAAGACTGGATTACCTAGGTTTAGAAAGATTAAAGGACCGAAGAGAAAAACTGATTTATATGAGTGCTTTAAAATTATACATACAATGTAGCTTAAACAATTTGCAAGCCAATAATTTTTTTAAGTTTAACCTGCAGCCCACCCGTGGTCACCATTTTAAATTGGCTGTTGAAGATAGCCGAATTAATACAAGGAAATTTTCTTTTGCAAATAGGGTGGTTACACCTGGGAACAATCTACTCCCATCTCAAGTAACTGTCTATTCTTTTGTGAGGATAGGGTATAGGAAAATTAAATTTGGTAAACTAAGTTAGGAAATATAATTCTTTTAAGTAAAATTTCTCTGTTAAGACTTAGGCATAGGATCCCACAGTCAGTAAAACGTTGTACATAGCTATTATTTTTATTCAGTGCTTTTATTTTTTTATTAATGCCGTGTTCATTTTTAACATGTAATTAAATAGTATTTTACCTTATATATTAATTTGTTTCCCGTTTTTACAGTAATTTACCATATAATATAAGTATTATTTAATAATATATTTAGTAATTTTTATTGTGTAATTGTCTAAGCTATTATTGATATTGTGTTTAAGCAAGGCGGGTTAAAATTAAGCTTAGGAAATTATCCCGAAGCTCCCTCAGATTACTCCCCGTATTTCTCCCAGTGGTTGACGTAAATTTACTCCCGCGAGTTGCGTTGTAGGAGGTGGAAACGCGCGCGCGGCAAAGATCAAAGAGATTTCTTGGCACGCGTTTTGGCAAAAGTTGAGTCTGCGTTCACATCAGAACGCTGGGGCGAGTTTGCCCATTTTTTGTAAAGGAGGTTTTGAAAAAGGGAGATATGCAAAATTCTAACTTTGGAAATTAATCTAAGTTTTTAGAGTCGGTGCCCTTTGAGCCTGAGTTTCCTAGAAGGGTAAAGTAGGGAACTGGGACTGAGGGAACGATTGAATTGATCAATAGATCAATGAAAATCGGTCCGCCTCAGAAAGAGTTTTGGAAAGTCAGTTAGTAGTTGGGAAATCAGAGCTCAGGTCCAGTCGGCGTTTTTGTTCACCGGTTCTCATTATTTTTTTTGTGATTCCCAATTTTGCAGGATCAGCCCCGTGCATTTTGTTGTGGCTTAGCTTCGACCGTCTTGCTCCGTTTACTTCTTTAAACCTTTTTTATATTTGTGTTAATACTTGTATTTCTGTGTCGCCCTTAGAATTGTGTGTCGTGTTGTGATTAATCCTTACTGCTACTACCGACCGTTCACTTATATTTTCTTGTTAAATAAAACTTTACAACTGGCTCAGCTTAAAACATCCCAGTAAGAGAGTACCCAACTCCTACATATATTTTTATAAATATAGTTCTAGCTAACGTCGCCAAACCCGCAGAACCAAAAGGAAAAATATACAGTCCGCTTCAGCTGAATATCACAAGAACTTAGTGGAGCCAAAATTAGGAACCTTTGTGTCGTCACACTTTGGATGAATTCAAGAAAAGTTTTAAAACTGACATAAATAAGCGCTCTTTTTGAGCCTTTAAAGTCATTTCAGATAGCTATGTTCATTGATATTTTTTTAGAATTGTATTTTATAT
This sequence comes from Microlaimidae sp. YZB2_3, assembly GCA_030248175.1. Classification (NCBI taxonomy): domain Eukaryota; kingdom Metazoa; phylum Nematoda; class Chromadorea; order Desmodorida; family Microlaimidae; species Microlaimidae sp. YZB2_3. The sequence goes on along the minus strand of JASAMX010023398.1, from coordinate 9,161 downwards.
TAACGGCAATTAAGTCGCAGATTTGATGTTGTTGATGAAAAAAAGAAAAGAAAAAAGAAAAAAAGAAGAAAAAAAAGAAAAGAAAAATGAAATGATGAAACAGTAGAATAGTACTTATGCATAGACTATGCTTAGTAAAATATTAATTCTGTTATCTGATAATTAAAAAGAAAAAAAAGTTTAAAGAAAAAGATGTATTATCATTATTATAATTAGTAATAAGTCATTATTTATTATTATACATAGTAACGTGAGCTAATATTTAATCATTAATGAAATTAGTTTTTAGTCAAATGCCATTTATTTTGCAGATAAGCCTAGTTATTTGCGAAACGAATCGCTTTGAGTAGAGTATTGTTTTAATTTTTTTTCTTGGTTGTAGTAAAACCAACATTCGTATTGTGCGGCTGGTTTTTTATTGCAGCAAACTAATATAATGTTCTCAAAATCTCTCAATCTCCAGAATACGGGGATTTTTTAAGGCAGCCAACTACCAGGATGTTTTTCTGAAGCGGAATCCCAAAAAACAGAACTTCCCCCAAAGAAACCTGTATAGCTCCAAAAGCTCCTAAAATTTTGACTTATTTTTTCAATAATTTTATGAATAATTAAAGAGTATGCCATATATTATTTTGTCAACATGTTTTGTAAACTAAATTTTTTTTTAATGTTATAAAAACAATCAAAATAGTCTTAAAGCCTATAAAATAACTTAAAACATATTTCAAACTTAAATACGTTAAAAGTTGCTTTTATCAAGAATATATAACACAAGAGAATGTCCGACTGTACACTAAATTTTTGACCAAAATTTTGCGAGAAAAGTCGCACTTTCGAATTCGTGTGCGACTTTTCTCGCAAAAATCCGCCATTTTCTGCTAGTTTTCCCGCGCTGCGATTTTTAACACAGTGTTAGTTTTCTTGCAGTTGGGACTGCGACTTCTTGATTAATTTCGCACTGCGAGTCTGGCTGCACAGCAAAAAAATAAAAACAAAGCGGAGCGAAAATTTTGTGTTTAAATGAATAAAAGTCATTTTTTTACCTTAAAATGTTAAAACTTTTTAGTTTTAATAAAATAAATAACTCTCCAACGTTTTAAAATTAAATAAAACAAGTTTAGAAGTGTTTTACTCCATTGAAAATGATTACCAGCGTCTGTATTTTTTTGTTGTGCAGTTAGACTCGCAGTGCTAAAGTAATTGCAGTTCGAATAAAGCAGCATAGAGTAGTGCAAAAGAAGTCGCAGTCCCCACTGCGAGAAAACTAACACTTTTTAAAATATCTCAACGCGGGAAAACTAGACAAAAATGGCGGATTTTTGCGAGAAAAATCGCACACGAATTTAAAAGTGCGACTTTTTTTCGCAAAATTTTGGTCAAAAGTTTAGTGTACAGTCGGACATTCTCTTGTGTTATATATTCTTGCTTATACTAAGGCAAAGCTCTAAAGCTTTTTCTGTTTTAAATAGCTAATTTTCCGAAGTAAAAAAAAAATTATTAGTCAATGGCACAAATATTTTATATTTATACACGATACGACACGACACGATACGACACGATACACGGCACGATACTTATATTTACCCATACCAAGACAAACAGTTAAGACAGAAACAAAGCAAAACCACTGTAAATGCAAAAAAAGTTTCAGCTTTTTAATTAAGTTGGATATTTGCATTTATTATAAAATATTTGTGTATATATTTTACCTTTATATGGCAGAGTAAAAAAATTTTAAAAATAACATGATAACTTTAAAAAAATTATATTTATTCACACATAAATTAAAATATTAAATGTTACCTAGGATATAATAGAAAATGTTTGTTTTTCATGGATTTATAATAACTGGTTTGGTTTTATGCATTGAAGGTTCAGCAAGTAAGAAATCTTCCAAAATTTTTTTGTATGTAAGTAATTTAACTCAGAACGCGCAGAAAACAAATACACACACGCACGCACGCACACACGCACGCACGCACGCACGCACGCACGCACGCACGCACGCACGCACGCACGCACGCACGCACGCACGCACGCACGCACGCACGCACGCACGCACGCACGCACGCACGCACGCACGCACGCACGCACGCACGCACGCACGCACGCACGCACGCACGCACGCACGCACGCACGCACGCACGCACGCACGCACGCACGCATGCACGCACGCAATCACGCACGCACGCACGCGCACACACACACACACTTTAATTAATATGTGCAGCGTGCACTATTAGAAAAATTTAAGTCTCTACGTGAATATTTTATAATATGTTTAAAAAAACGCGCATGCACACAAGAACACGCAAGAACACTTACTGACTTTTTTTGACTTTTTTGGTAAATAAACCATTCACTTTTGCAAATTTTATATTTTTGTGTTTGTATAATATAAAAATATATTCTCTGTTTTTTTAACGATACTGGGAAAATTGTGACAAAAAAATTTTTGTTTGAGCTTTTATAACTTTTGAACGCGCCGCGATGAAAATGCAAATATCTCAAGTTAACCTGGTGAGGACGGGGGGGGGGCTTCATTTGGGAAAAAACCGTTTTTACCTGCCTCCTACCTGCCTCCATCGGAAAATTTGGTGCCTCCTACCTGCCTCATACCTTCCTCCTACCTGCCTCCATTCTGCCTCCTACCTGCCTCCGAGGCAGTTTTAGCTGCCTCCTATTTGCCTTCCGGAGGCATTCTTTCGGAGGCAGGTTCAAGAGCCGTCCTTACCAGGTTGAGGTCCTTGAATTTTTGGCTACCTCATGAAAAAAAAATTTTTTTTAAAAATTTTGTGGGGTTAGCCTTAAACCCCCTAAATTTAGGGGCAATTTTTTTTCAGCCAAGGTTCCAAATTAGCCAAATGTACCCTCAAAAATTTTTGGGGGTACATTGTTTGTTGTAAAAATGGTATTCATTGGTTAAATCGAGTTTAAAATAGTGTTTTTCACATCAACATGTCAAGAGTTTTCATATGAGAACACACTGACAGTATTATAATAAAATCACCCTTAAAAGTGGGGTGCAGAGTCAAACTTTTGATCTTTAATTTTGATGAATCTTTCAAAAACTTTACCCCTGCCCCCAATAGCAAACAAAATTTTTTTCATTAAAATACCTTCACTGGTTCAAGTGATATTACCCCTCAAAATGGCTTTTTTCAACAATTCGGTACATGAAAAATTAATCAATAAGTATAAAAAATTAAGTTTCAAAATATGCACTCGAAGAAGCTAGCTATTTTGTACTTTAATTTGATAACTTGATTGTTAAGATTGGTGCAGTATTTGTCGAGATATTACGTTTCCTGGACAAAAAAAACCGTCGATATTTTCGCTAAAAAAACGAAGGCAGCGATTTGATAAAGTTTGCTTTTATTTATTTATTTATTTATAATTCGCATAATGCAGGACACAGCTAAAACATTTAAAAATGCACTGAAATAAGCTGACCCTTGTTAGTAAAATATTTGATTAATATTGTTCATAATTTTTAGTATAATTTTCTTTACATGAATTGCGGTTTTCATCTTATTCATGGTTTTTTTATAATGTCCATTTTGAAACATTGAAAAATTTCATTTCTTAGTCATTGTGTTATAATAATATTCTGCAAGAGCCTTACAAATACGAGTTACAATTCTTCTGATGGTTCCACGATGGTATTTAGGTGCTTCATTTGCCACCAAAACAAAGAATATTATAAACAAAATCTTGTTCAACATTTTTGCCTGCACTTCGTATTTTCAGGAAAAAAAACGCCGGTTTTTTGTTAAAAAAAAGCTTTGATAAGGTTTCTTGTGCGGCTGATTTTTGGAAAACCGTAAAACATTTAAAAGGTACACCAAAAGAACCATTGCCATCAATATGCAAAGAAGATGGTTCCTATGCAGTAAGTAATCAGCAAAAGGCTGAGGAAATATCAAAATCATTTTTTGGTTTTTGGAACGAAAACGACATTAATCCTTTAGCAATTCCATTGGAACCTGCCCCTGCAGATTATTTGTGTGATCAAGAGTTTGTTCTGTTGGAATTGCTAAAATTGCGACCGAATTCAGCGCCAGGTCCCGACTTGTTACACCCAAAAATTTTAAAAAACTGCACCATATTTAGCAAATTCATTAAATAAACTTATTAATCGGTCTATAGTGGAGTGTACTTTTCCAGCCGCATGGAAAGAAACGGTTATAACTCCGGTGCATAAAAAAACAGCTAACATAATATTTAACGATTTTGACCAATATCTATAACAAGTGTGGTATCAGAGATCTGTGAAGCACATATCATTGAAATTCTTAAAAACTTTTTAGAACCGTTACTTTCAAATATTCAGTTTGGTTTAAGAAAATTTCGTAGCACAGTGGACGCCTTAATTCTATTTGAAGAGTACATTTTAAGGGTGTTGAGTGGTTCCGACTTAATCGCAGTCCAACCAAAGTAGTTATTGTGTTTTTTGATATCAGTAAAGCTTTTGACTCGGTCCCTCATCAGAGCTTGTTAAAATGCTTTTGAGATGAATTTGATGTGAGCCACTGTTTACTTAATTGCATTAAATCTACTCTTTCTGGAAGAACGTTTAAAGTCAAGGTCGAAAATGTGCTGTCCAGAGAAAAAGCTGTTTCAAGTGGTGTTCCCCAGGGTTTAAAACTTGGGCCCTTACTTTATATAGCTTACAGTAATCTTTTAGGGTCTGTAAATCTATCTCCTAACTCAAAACTAACTATGTATGCCGACGATTTGTGTCTAATTAAGCCAATAGTAAGACCAAACGATGAAACGATGATTTACAAAAAATATAGCTTTTCTTTGGATGAGCTTCAAAATTTAAGCAAAATTTCATCTGTTGGCCACACGGCAGCAAGTTTCCGTTCGCGTTTAATGTACACTTATTACCACCAGTTTCGAATTCCCCCTGATAATTGTTTAATGCTAACTTCTGATCAAAATGTACGAAGATCCGGAAGATTAAGAAATAATTATTTTGAGTATCATTTACCCACCAGACATTTTACAAGAACTGACTCCTCCGCATTAAGAAAATCGATAAATTTGTGGAATCAATTTCTACCTATTTTTTGCTTACAAACTAACAAACGTTTTTTTTTTTAAATCACAAGTGATATTTATTTTTAGATAGATTTTTAATAGATTTTTTAATTTTTTAGATAGATTAGAATTTTCACAACGTGCTTTAATTATTTATTTCTTTATTTATTTCAGTGCATGTTTATATTTAGTGTTATTATCTATTAATTTAATTATAAAATTTATGCAAAGCCTAATAGATTTTTGGCCACAGTAATATCAGGTCAGTCATTTTTGATTTCGGGGAGTCATGAATCCTTTGGGGTTGAAAATGATTGATTTGGTATGGCTTATTTTGGTGTGTAAAACAATTCTATTTTGTTTTCTTTTTTTTCTTTATTTGGGTGCATGCAATTTCAGTGCGGTTATTTACTTGCTTCTGTATGTTCCTGTCGTTTGACAAAATAAATAAACGGGAAACGCAATATCTCGAGAAATCTTTTGTCACTCAGTGCAGTGCTTTAGGGCACAAAAATTTATTTGGCTGTCACCAGAAGTTAGGGCATACAATTCCGCATAAATTCCACCGGGTTTCAATCAAACCTGTTTGCTCAAACAGTTTTATGTAAAACATTATGTAAAAGAGTAAACATTATGTAAAAGAGTGTGTACAACTCAAACATTATGTAAAAGAGTGCAGTTTTTACTTGCAATACAAACGATTTTTGCAAAAATCGTAAACTTGACCCCTTTTAACCCCTTGGGGTAAAAGGTTAAAAATTTGGCTGAAAAAAATTACTCCTAAATTTTTGGGGGTTTTGGGGCTAACCCCCCAAAATTCAAAATTTTTTTTTAGGAGGTAGCCAAAAATTCAAGTATCTTAACTGGAGATATTTGCATATTTATCTCGGCGCGTTCAAAAGTTATAAAAGCTTAAGCGAAAAATTTTTGTCACAATTTGCAGGAAAAAATAGAATAGTAATTCGCCATAACTTTGAAGTCCACACGATTCCGTATTTAACCCATTCCCTTTATTGTCTTTTTTCCGGGTTAAAACCGTTAAATCTTCGTATTACTAGAGTAAAACCTTCGTTTTACGGGGATAGTATCTTCGTCTAACCATTGTAGTGCGTAAGCTTTACCGCGGTTAACTTTAGATATTATCTGGGACGTACGCAGGTCGTACGTACCTAATACTTTGTTCGTGATTAGTACACAGTGAGCAAGCAAGTTGAAATGGTTAACACGCAATTTTATTCACGGTTACAGTGTAATACTTACGACCCAGATCTAGGTGATACATAGAGTTTACTGCGGTGGAATTTACATACCACAATGGTTAGACAGGGCACAGAAATATTGCTACCGTGAAACAAAAGATTAAGGCGGCAATACGAAGCTTTCCACGTGTAACTGGGGAAAAGGTAATCACGGGGTACGGGGTCTTCAGAGCCACAAGCAGGGAACTTGGAACCATTGTAATTTTTTGGGGACCTGGAGCCTCGAACAATAGGAACTTGGAGGCTTTAAGAAAAAATGGTTTAGGCTTAGATTTAGGTTTCAGTAAACATTTTAGCGATTTTTATTTTCGGCTCCAAGTTCAAAACTTGCCGCTCCAAGTTCTCTAATTTTGGCTCCAATTTCTCTCAGTTCCATCGATCCTAAATCAATCACGGAAATGGATTGAGCAACACTGTTCTGTTTTTGCTAAAAAAATACAATATAAAAAATTTATTCCATTAGTTAAAAAATTTATAGTTGACGTTTATAACCTCACATTGCTTTTCAGGCTGTTTGAACCAAGATAAATCCTGCTACGTAGAGGGATCCTGCGCCTACAATTCGACCAGCTACGATATAAATGTCAATCGCACCGCTTCCGGAATCCAATGTCAAGCGTGGGCGAGCCAGACACCCCACGCGCATATATTTGTATGGCTTGCCAGCCTGAAAAATTCTTGTCAAAATCCGGACGGGTATGCCGACGGTCCTTGGTGTTACACCATCGATCCGGCGATTAGATGGGGAGTCTGCTACGAGACGTGCGGTAATTATTGTTTATTATTATTAATTCTAGCAAAAGACGAAACAAAGTTTCGAAAAAAAGCCTTATATTAAATGGAATAGTATAAAGCTAGATAAGTCTAAAAACTAAATGCCAGAAAAAACTGAAACAAGTCTCTTTAAAACCTGTAAATTAATAACAGATTTTGTGAAATTTTCAGAAAAACAAAACGGAATAAAAACAATACGTGTAAAAGTTTTAGTTTGCGTTTTTTAACCATTAATAAAACTTAATTCACATAAATTTCTCTCAAAGTGGATTAACTTTTACATGAGTTAACCTGCTGTAAATACCACAGTATTAGTTAAGTCACACGTCGTCAAAACGATACAAAAAAAAGTATAACGCAAGCGTCACAGTAACCATGAAAAATCTCTGTCAAAATAAGTTATCGCATTGCGCTTTAAATTTTGTAATTTATCATTACAAAATGGCGGTATGTTTTGCTTTATACGAAAATAATGATTTTCGTATAAAGCAAAACATACCGCCATATTAACGGCTTTTTAAAATCAAATATGAAGTTCTAAGTCCGAAAAACATTGAAAAATTCATATTTAATATAAGGCGGCTTTTAATTTAACAAATACATTGCAGCTAATTTGTTTTATGTAATAAATAGAAACATTAAGGAAAAAGTCGTCTTATATTAAATTTGAATTTTTTAATGTTTTTCGAACTTAGAACTTGATATTTGATTTTAAAAAGCCGTTAATATGGCGGTATGTTTTGCTTTATACGAAAATAATGATAAATTACAAAATTTAATGCACAATGCGATAACTTATTTTGACAGAAATTTTTCATGGTTACTGTGACGCTTGCGTTATACTTTTTTGTATCGTTTTGACGACGTGTGACTTAACTAATACTGTGGTATTTACAGCTGGTTAACTCATGTAAAAGTTGATCCACTTTGAGAGAAATTTATGTGAATTAAGTTTTATTACTGGTTAAAAAACGCAAACTAAAGCTTTTACACGTATTGTTTTTATTCGGTTTTGTTTTTCTGAAAATTTCACAAAATCTGTTATTAATTTACAGGTTTTAAAGAGACTTGTTTCAGTCTTTTCTTGCATTTAGTTTTTAGACTTATGTAGCTTTATACTATTCCATTTAATATAGGCTTTTTTTCGAAACTTTGTTTCGTCTTTTGCTAGAATTTTCGCCTTTTAATGCATTGAATTCAATGTCATTTATTAAAGATATAAAACGTTAAAAAATTTACTCATTTTAAAAGAAACGTCATGGTCTCCTCATGATATGAATGCAATTATTTTCATATCCAAAATTTCAATGTAATTTTAAGCAATGTACTATACAAAAATTAAGTCTGGGTAACTTCGTAAAATCGTATGTAACCTGAAAAAACCATATAAAATAGTGTGTTTATCTTCTGATTAAATTTTTTTAGTTAGACCTGATTTAACCACTTTTTTGGACATTAGCTTTTTTTGGACTTTTGTTTTGTGCTTGATTTTTTTGGATTGATGGTTTATTTTTAAACAACAAAACCACACCATTGTAAATGGTTTCTCCAGGTCCCATACAATTTTACGAGGTTACCCAGACCAGTCTTTTCTCGCATTAAATTTTTGGAGTGATTGTAGCTTCATAGTATTCCATATAAAAAAGACTTTTTTTCTGTTTCGATTTTGATAAATTTCCGTCTATTGAAACATTGTATCCCGCAGTGCTCACACGTCACCCAAGATTTATTTCATTTTATTTTTTTAAATATTTTTATTGTTGCCATATGGCTGCTAATTAGTGGTAAGGATATTTTTTCGCTGTTCCTGTTGAAAATCAGTAATATTTATAAAAAGGTAAGGAATTATATTTTAAACCAAGAAAATAAACACAAGAGAATGTGTATTACTGAATGAAGTTACTTAATATGTAATTCAGTAAGTAAAAAAGTGTCACACAAGTACCAAAGTACCTAATGCGTAGCTTTAAAACAAAACTGGTCGTTTTTCACATGAACAGAGGTTTAACTACGGGCAATAGAGCATATACGAGAATAAAATTCAGGTGAGGCCGCAATTAAGCATCTACGTGCAAAAAATCA
>JASAMX010023396.1:0-11245 GCA_030248175.1 Microlaimidae sp. YZB2_3 | reverse complement strand
TAAAAAAATTTTGAAAAAAAATTTTTGGCATTCGTGTTTGGCTCCCCTAGCCAGTAAACCCCAAAAAAAAAATTTTCAGGTCAAAAGTAAACAATAAAAACTGGCGGACATTTAATATATAAACAGATATCGTCAATATCGTACACACTTCAAGCATTAAGCAAAACAAAATAATTAATTTGGACAATGTAATAGTGAGGCAAAAAAGTTCGCGAAAAATCGCGAAGAGTCGCGCGCATTCAACGCATTATAAAAAAATTTGAGCGATCCGATTTCGCTCAAACTTTGTTAAAAACTCAGAAAAGTATGTTTTAACAGCATACTAAGCGGCGTTTCTTATCTCGTACTAATAAAAAAGTTTTGCTTTTTTAGGACCAGTTTTTTTTTACCGCATTGGCTGTAGTGATGGCGTTATCAAAAAACATTTTTTTCAAACCTTTTCAAAAGAATAGCAAAGTTATCAAGTTTATGCCCTCATATATGTGCACAGCATATTTATTAATTCTCATTATAGCATTTCAAAGTTTAAGTTTGTCGCCAGTCCGCATCATTTTTATAGACTATAGATTCCTTAAGCTATAAAATATTAATAAATTTTAAATTATAAATAGCTTTTTTTAAAATTGTAGGTGGCGGCTGATAGTGTTTATTGATTAAAAACACAAAGGATTTAAAAAATGAGACAATTAAAGTTAATGGAAATAAAATTTTAAACTAAAATTGAAACAGTAGAGAGTTAAAAATCAAAATTTAAACTGTTTAAATTTGTTGAATTCAAGCCTATCCAGGCCTAGCCTAGCCTAGGCCAGAATTTTAAATTAGGCCACGATAATTTTTTTTGTTTTAGACTTAATAATCTCATTTTTGCGGTTTCTGGCTTTAATACTTCTATAAAGGGTATAATAACTTTTTATAGCGCAACCATTAGAGAACTTGTACTACTCTCTAAATTTACTTTGTTAGTTTTTTTAACCGAAATAATTATTGTTACTTGACAAAAGACAAAAATTATTATAAATCCAAAAACAAATAATTGTTACTTTTTAACCGATTATTATTTTTGACTTTTTAATTGAGTCTTTTCTATTAAAAATACACAAAATATTTTCTGGTTAGAAAATTCCAAAAACAGGCTTGTGGAAATCTATTAAATAAATTTAGAAAGTAAAATCTACTAAAAACATTAAGAAAATAAAAAATTTAAGTGTAAATAACTACTAATATACCTTTACCCAAACTTCTAACAGCCAAACTACGATAAAAATTCCAAACGTTTTATTTATATAAATATATAAAACTGTTTTAGAGGTATAAAAACTTATTCAGAAATTTTACCTTTTGATTGGCTAATAGCTCCCAAAATTCCGGATTTGATTCATTACTTCTGTAGAGTGACACATCTGTAAAATGCCCAAGGGATTCACCTTCTAGATTATCCGCATGAAGAACTATCTCCTAAAATCATAATATTTTTGGTAATATTTTAGAATATTATGTGGTTTTCAAGGACTAGTTCGGTATGCGTTTTATATGGCAGTGTCAGTTCAACAATTTTTAATTGTAAAGGCACACAAAAAATTCGAATAATTAAAGGTGCAAGGATACTGATTTAATTGGGTGTGGGGATTTTGTTATTTTATTAATTAATACTAATCGATTTATCAGGTAGCTTGACAAAAATGTGTTACACCAAATATTAATTCCCAACGGTTAACGAGTTATTAACAAAATTACCGCTTGGTTATTTCCAATGCTGTTTTCTGTTCCCCGTTTTTAAAAGAAAAAATTTCTACTAAACAGATGTTAATAAAACTTAATAAAAATTATGCTGGGGTCCCAAAAACTTGAGTTTAAAATTTGGTTCAATTTAGAAAAGTAATAAATGAGTACTGCCGTTTTAAAAATCGAATTTAATTTGTTTTTACAGTTGTTGTTTTTTTTGCTGTTATTCTAGCATTATTAGTTAGCTATAGCCAATACTTACTTAAAACATACAAACTATGTATTAAAAAGACAATTCATTTCTTTAAATCTTATATTTTGTAATTATTAAAATGTTCTAAACACACCATAAATCAAACACCAAATATCATTTTTTAAATAATTTTTAAAATAGCGTTATTCATCCAATACTTATTAGGAATTGAGCCAAATTTAAACTTTAAACTAATTGGTACTCTAGCATGCATTCTACTAAGTTTTATTAATATTAGTTTAGTAAAAATGTTTTCATTAAAAAATGGTGTATAAGAACAACATTGGAAATAACCAAGCGGTATTCTTGATAATAACTAGTTAACAGTTGGGACTTAATTTTTGGTGTAATACATTTTTTTCTCAGTGTGACCTGATACATCGATTAGTATTAATTAGAAACTATAAATAAAAAATACACCATGAATTAGTATACCGCACCTTTAAAACAAACTACACCATTAATTTTATAGTATCTGACAGGTAAAAAGGATGCTTTACTTTTTACAATTGGTTTTCAGGTTTGTTGGTTAGGACAGGTTTTATTTGCAAAAAATTAAATACACATTTGTTTTGCAGTATTTGTTTCTAATATATTAACAAAATTGTTTTTTTATATTCCTGTTTTTAAGAATTTTTAAATTAATTTGTTTTTTAACAGTCAATGTTTTTGAGTTTCAAACCATTTCTTAGGTTCGTTAATTAGGTTTAAATGGTGAATAACCAAAAAAACTATAAAAAAACTAAATAATAAAATTATTTGCTTCCTTAGCATAGAAGAAAATACCAAATCAGGGTGTAAATAACTAAATTCTTCATGAAGAAGTTCGTTTTTAATTTGCAGCAAAGCCTTTGATTTAATGATATATGCGTTTAAAATAGCCTGAGTTTCCCAAAGTGCTCTAAAAATTAAAGGAAAAAATATATATCGTTTTTTGATTTGTTATAAATTTATACATGTTAAAATAAACAAGAAAATCATCGATAAAACATTTACTGAAATTATATTGCAATGTTTCAATTGTTACACACAATGATTATCAGGCAAACATTAAAACTAGAGCGATTTAGCAAAATAAAATATATGCTTAATAATAGTTTTATTTTGATTAAAAGATGTATATCAAGCAGAAGGTCGCAATCGACTTAAAAACAAAAGGTAGAATTCATTTTTTAGTCAAAAAGTTATCTTAAAATATTTGGAAAACAAGTATCGGTAGGATTGTTTAAAAAGTATGGTTTTAGTGGCTAAACTTGGACCCAAAAATAAAAAAAAACATATTTTGGACCAACGTGGCTGGTGCAGTTGTTCAGTAAATAAAAAATGGGGGACCATATAATAAAGAATTAAAATGTTTACGTTGACTGTTGTTTTTAAAAACAGTTAATTGAAAGAAATGGTTATTATCAATCGATTAACGTTTTTTTGTAATTGGTTATCACTCTTAATCTCCAGTGCTTATTTAGTACACGACTGCAGCATTTATGTTTTGTTTGCGTCTAGTTTTATTTAAGATGGGCGTGTTTAAATAGGCTTAACTTTTGTGGACAACGATTTAGAGAAATTTTTTAAAACTCTTATAATAAATACAGACAAAAAATAACTTGAAAACTTACAGTTGATGAAATGTTAGTACATCTGTCACGTTTTCTTGGTGATGATATCCATAAAAAGACAAGAGTATCTTTAAAAACTCTCACCGTCCGTCGATTTCTCTTTCATAAAGGAGATAATCATCTAAAATTAAAACCCTAATAAGTATATATAAATGAATAATTAAAAAATAAATAAAGAATAAAAAATATATAAAAAAATAAATAATTATCTTCAAAACAAAGTTAACACTAGCCTTACAAAATTCTTTGGAGTAGAGCAGGAAAAATGGCGATTTTCCCCTGGGTGTGTCGATTTCTTTTACGTAAATCAGGTAATATTTCAAAAATTGAAAAAAAAGCTTTAAAACAAAGAGTTAGAAAAATAGGGCATTCTTCAAGATCCGTTAGTTAAAATAAAGAAATTATTATTATAAGCCTTAGCCTGACTTTAGGTTTTTCAACGGTTGCAGTAAAGTTTATTCATAGGAATGACTATTTTATTCATAAGGTTTTTAGGATAATGCTGGTTCTATTATGTAAAGTCCTTTGAACGAAGTCCAAAAGACAAACACAGCGTATAAGTATGTAAAGTCCTTTGGACTGCTCAGGACGTTTTTATATAACGCCTTCTTCTGAGTTTATGAGGTTTATCTATACAATCCATTTATTTATATGCGTTCTAGAAGACGCCAAATTGTTTTATATAGAGGTTTATTAGGGCATAGACTATAGAGAATAAGACAGGTGAGGTGTCATTTAGCTCTACGTGCAAATCGCTAAGAAAATGTACGCAGGGAAAAATTTTTGGATACCAAGAAACAAAAAGTTACCGAATTAACTTATTAGTATAATTGGTGTTGTGTGTTTAGCAAAGTTTTTAGGTTTTTATACGAGAAAATATGGGTAATATTTTAGTTATGTAAATGTTTTAGATTTTTAGTGCTCAGATTATTGCAAGGTTTTGTTGATTTCGATGACGCCATCCACAACGGTTAACCGGAAAATCAAAACAATAAATACTGCAATTAAATTAACAAAATCAAAAGATGAAAGATTACTTAAATGAAAAAATTGGTGATAAAGTGTACATGTAGCCCTGTTTTACCCTACTAACATTAATTAAATTCGAAATGAAAAAAAACAAAAACAAAAAAATGTTTTATATTTATTATCCAAAAAAAAGTTTGGCAAATATCAACACATGCTAATGTGTACATCCAACATTGTACACCAAATCCGTGATAAAGCTATTATGTTGCACGATGTTTTTTGTAATATTCTTTATGGTATTTTATTGTAGTGATATTTATAGTACTATAAATGTGTTGATATTTGTTATTCTACGCTATTATTATTTCCAATAAACTTTTAAAATAAAAAAAATTTATTGGGGCAACTTGTAACAAAACAAACAATAGAATGCAGCCCCTAGTGCTTAAACCTCTATATTAAAACAATTTTTGGCGTTCTTCTAGAACGCATTATTAAATTAAATTTGTGATTTTGTTATATGATAAACCTCATAAACTCATGAAGTAAGGCTGGTTCATACTTATGTAAAAACGTCCTTTGGACAAAGTCCAAAGGACGTTTTTACATACGTTTATACGCTGTGTTTGTCTTTTGGACTTTGTTCAAAGGACGTTTTTACATAAGTATGAACCAGCATTTATCCTAAAAACCTTTATGAATAAAAAAGTCATCCTATGAATAAACTTTACTGCAACCGTTGAAAAACCGTAAAGTCAGGCTAAGGCTTTATAATAATAATTTCTTTATTTTAACTTAACGGGTGATCTTGAAGAATGCCCTATTTTTCTAACTCTTTGTTTTAAAGCTTTTTTTTCAATTTTTGAAATATTACCTTATTTACGTAAAAGAAATCGACACACCCAGGGGAAAATCGCCATTTTTCCTGCTCTACTCCAAAGAATTTTGTAAGGCTAGTGTTAACTTTGTTTTGAAGATAATTATTTATTTTTTTATATATTTTTTATTCTTTATTTATTTTTTAATTATTCATTTATATATACTTATTATGTTTTTAATTTTAGAGATGTATTATCTCCTTTACTAAAGAGAAATCGACGGACGGTGCAAGTTTTTAAAGATAAATTGTCTTTTTATGGATATCATCACCAAGAAAACGTGACAGATGTACTAACACTTCATCAACTGTAAGTTTTCAAGTTATTTTTCGTCTGTATTTATTATAAGAGTTTAAAAAAATTCTCAAATCGTGGTCCACAAAAGTTAAGCCTATTTAAACACGGCCATCTGAAATAAAAGTATAGGCAAACAAAACATAAATGCTGCAGTCGTGTACTAAATAAGCACTGGAGATTAAGAGTGATAACCAATTACAAAAAAACGTTAATCGATTGATAATAACCATTTCTTTCAATTAACTGTTTTTAAAAACAACAGTCAACGTAAACATTTTAATTTTTTATTATATGGTCCCCCATTTTTTTATTTACTGAACAACTGCACCAGCCACGTTGGTCCAAAATATGTTTTTTTTATTTTTGGGTCCAAGTTTAGCCACTAAAACCATACTTTTTAAACAATCCTACCGATACTTGTTTTCCAAATATTTTAAGATAACTTTTTCTAAAAAAAAATAAATTCTACCTTTTGTTTTTAAGTCGATTGCGACCTTCGGCTTGATTTTTAATCAAAATAAAACTATTATTAAGCATATATTTTATTTTGCTAAATCGCTCTAGTTTTAATGTTTGCCTGATAATCATTGTGTGTAACAATTGAAACATTGCAAATATAATTTCAGTAAATGTTTTATCGATGATTTTCTTGTTTATTTTAACATGTATAAATTTATAACAAATCAAAAAACGATATATATTTTTTCCTTTAATTTTTAGAGCACTTTGGGAAACTCAGGCTATTTTAAACGCATATATCATTAAATCAAAGGCTTTGCTGCAAATTAAAAACGAACTTCTTCATGATGAATTTAATTATTTACACCCTGATTTGGTATTATCTTTGATGCTAAGGAAGCAAGTAATTTTATTTATTTAGTTTTTTATAGTTTTTTTGGTTATTCACCATTTAACCCAATCAACGAACGAAAGAATGGTTTGAAACTCAAAAACATTGACTGTTAAAAAACAAATTAATTTAAAAATTCTTAAAAACAGGAATATAAAAAAACAATTTTGTTAATATATTAGAAACAAATACTGCAAAACAAATGTGTATTTAATCTTTTGCAAATAAAACCTGTCCTAACCAACAAACCTGAAAACCAATTGTAAAAAGTAAAGCATCCTTTTTACCTGTCAGATACTATAAAATTAATGGTGTAGTTTGTTTTAAAGGTGCGGTATACTAATTCATGGTGTATTTTTTATTTATAGTTTCTAATTAATACTAATCGATGTATCAGGTCACACTGAGAAAAAAATGTATTACACCAAAAATTAAGTCCCAACTGTTAACTAGTTATTATCAAGAATACCGCTTGGTTATTTCCAATGTTGTTCTTATACACCATTTTTTAATGAAAACATTTTTACTAAACTAATATTAATAAAACTTAGTAGAATGCATGCTAGAGTACCAAAAAGTTTAAAGTTTAAATTTGGCTCAATTCTGAATAGTATTGGATGAATAACGCTATTTTAAAAATTATTTAAAAAATGATATTTGGTGTTTGATTTATGGTGTGTTTAGAACATTTTAATAATTACAAAATATAAGATTTAAAGAAATGAATTGTCTTTTTAATACATAGTTTGTATGTTTTAAAAGCAAGACTTTGGCTATAGCTAACTAATAATGCTAGAATAACAGCAAGAAAAAAAAACAACAACTGTAAAAACAAATTAAATTCGATTTTTAAAACGGCAGTACTCATTTATTACTTTTCTAAATTGAACCAAATTTTAAACTCAAGTTTTTGGGACCCCAGCATAATTTTTATTAAGTTTTATTAACATCTGTTTAGTAGAAATTTTTTCTTTGAAAAAATGGTGTATAAAAAAACAACATTGGAAATAACCAAGCGGTATTTTTGTTAATAACTCGTTAACCGTTGGGAATTAATTTTTGGTGTAACACATTTTTGTCTCAGTGTGACCTGATAAATCGATTAGTATTAATTAGAAAGAAAAAAATACACCATGAATCAGTATTCTGCACCTTTAATTATTTCGAAATTTTTTTTGTGTGCCTTTACAATTAAAAAAAAAAAATTGTTGAACTGACACTGCCATATAAAACGCATATCTTAAATGTAGTCTTTGTAAACGATATATTCTAAAAATATTACCAAAAATATTATGATTTTAGGAGATAGTTCTTCATGCGGATAATCTAGAAGGTGAATCCCTTGGGCATTTTACAGATGTGTCACTCTACAGAAGTAATGAATCAAATCCGGAATTTTGGGAGCTATTAGCCAATCAAAAGGTAAAATTTCTGAATAAGTTTTTATACCTCTAAAACAGTTTTATATATTTATATAAATAAAACGTTTGGAATTTTAATCGTAGTTTGGCTGTTAGAAATTTGATAAAGGTATATTAGTAGTTATTTACACTTAAATTTTTTATTTTCTTAATGTTTTTAGTAGATTTTACTTTCTAAATTTATTTAATAGATTTCCACAAGCCTGTTTTTGGAATTTTGAACCCAGAAAATATTTTGTGTATTTTTAATAAAAAGTGATTATTAAAAAGTCAAAAATAATAAGTAATTGGTTAAAAAGTAACAATTATTTGTTTGGATTATAATAATTTTTGTCTTTTGTCAAGTAACAATAATTATTTCGGTTAAAAAAACTAACAAAGTAAATTTAGAGAGTAGTACAAGTTCTCTAATGGTTGCGCTATAAAAAGTTATTATACCCTTTATAGAAGTATTAAAGCCAGAAACCGCAAAAATGAGATTATTAAGTCTAAAACAAAAAAAATTATCGTGGCCTAATTTGAAATTCTGGCCTAGACTAGGCTAGGCCTGGATAGGCTTGAATTTTAACAAATTTAAACAGACAGTTTAAATTTTGATTTTTAACTCTCTACTGTTTCAATTTTAGTTTAAAATTTTATTTCCAATTAACTTTAATCGGGTCCATTTTTTAAATCCTTTGTGTTTTTAATCAATAAACACTATCAGCCGCCACCTACAATTTTAAAAAAAAGCTATTTATAATTTAAAATTTATTTTAATATTTTATAGCTTAATGTAATCTATAGTCTGTACAAAAATGATGCGTACTGGCGACAAAACTCGAACTTTTAAAGGTAATATCTCCATAACGGAAGTTAGAATATGTGCGGTACTTATATGGAAGCATAGCTCAGACTCTTGGCTATCTTTTGAAAAAGTTAGAAAAAATTGTTTTTTGATGACACCATCACTACAGCCAATGCGGTAAAATAACCTGGTCATAAAAAAAAGCAAAACTATTTTTATTAGTACGAGATAAGAAACGCTGCTTGGTATGCTGTTAAAACATACTTTTTTGATTTTCTTTCGAAAGTTTGAGCGAAATCGGCTTCCTCAAATTTGTTTTATAATGCGTTGAATGCGCGCGGTTTTCTCGATTTTTCGCGAATTTCGGCCACGCTTATACACTGTCCAAATTATTTATTTTGTTTTGCTTCCTGCTCGAAGTGTGTACAATATTGATCATATTGTTATACATTAAATGTCCGCCAGTTTTTATTCATAACTTTTGACCTAAAAATTTTTTTTGGGGGTTAATCCCCTGGGGGGATAGGGGGGCAAACACGAATGCCAAAAATGTTTTTCCAAATTTTTTTCAAAACCGTCAAAAATGTAAAAAATATATCGTTTGTGTAAAAAAACCTAATATTAAGCTTACAATAAGCTGTCAAAAGTGACGAAATTGAAATTTGGAAGGATTACAAACCAGTATGCTGGCAGCAGCAAATCTTTAAATTGAAAAGTTTTACAAGAATAATAAACTTTAAAAGATTAGTTTTAAATTTTTTAAATTTATTTTGATTTAAAATATTAGAAAATGGTCCAAATAACCAGAATAAAAACGCAACATAAATTTTCGTTAAAATTCCAAAATACTTCCTTACGTCATGCAAATTTTTGTTATTATGTCATAATATCAAAAATATATAATATAACGAAAAATGTGCAACTCCTATATAAAAAAGTACGGAAAAGTAGGCCATTATAATGAGCCTCCCCATTTAAATGGCACTCTCCATAATAATGGCATAGTAGCCATTTTAAAAGGGGAAAATATGCTGTTCGCCTAGGTTATTCTGCACAAATGTGCGCGGATCAATAATAACATTTTATTTCATTTGGGGGATGCGGGCGCATTTAGTTTAAAGTGACGTAGGTGAACGGCATATTTTCCCCCATTAAAATGGCTACTATGGAGAGTGTCATTTAAATGGAGAGGCTCATTATAATGGCCTACTTTTCCCTACTTTTTTTATATAGGAGTTGCACATTTTTTGTTATGTTATATATTTTTGATAATATATGATTTTTATTGGCTCTTCCGCACTTAAAATGACGCAATTCAGACCAGATCGCGGATTCAAACGTTTTTACACAAAAAATAGCATTACTTCAAAAAATTACATTAGAATATTAGCAAAAGTTGAAAGAAAAACTTATTAGAAATTTATTTTTGTGCTGAAAAACGGTGAGACATGTTCGCTAGTAAGAAAACACTTAAAAAAGAGCATTTTTTAGCTGCGATATTTGGCTATTTTGTAGTAGGATTTTAACTTTGAAAATATGTTTATCTAACAAAATAACCTAGATATTCGAAAAAAAAACTTTTAAGGCTTATTTTTTTGGAAAAGTTTTTAATTTAAAGATTTGCTGCTGCCAGCATACGGGCTTGGAATGATTCAAAGTGTTAAATTTGTCATTTTTGACAGCTTATTATAAGCTTAATATTAGGTTTTTTAACACAAACAATATATCAAAATTTGTCATGTCTGATAAATTTTACATTTTTAATGGTTTTAAAAAAATTTGGAAAAAAAATTTTTGGCATTCGTGTTTGGGGCTCCCTAGCCCCCAGGGGGTCAACCCCCAAAAAAAAATTTTTAGGTCAAAAGTAAACAATAAAAACTGGCGGACATTTAATATATAACAATATGGTCAATATCGTACACACTTCAAGCAT
This sequence comes from Microlaimidae sp. YZB2_3, assembly GCA_030248175.1. NCBI lineage: Eukaryota > Metazoa > Nematoda > Chromadorea > Desmodorida > Microlaimidae > Microlaimidae sp. YZB2_3. Next base: position 519 of record JASAMX010023396.1, on the reverse strand, counting down.
TAAGCAAAACAAAATAATTAATTTGGACAATGTAATAGTGTGGCAAAAATTCGCGAAAAATCGCGAAAATCGCGCGCATTCAACGCATTATAAAAAAATTTGAGCGATCCGATTTCGCTCAAACTTTGTTAAAAACTCAGAAAAGTATGTTTTAACAGCATACCAAGCGGCGTTTCTTATCTCGTCCTAATAAAAAAGTTTTGCTTTTTTAGGACCAGGTTTTTTTACCGCATTGGCTGTAGTGATGGCGTTATCAAAAACATTATTTTCAAACCTTTTCAAAAGATAGCCAAGAGTCTGAGTTATGCCCTCATATATGTGCCGCACATATTCTAACCTTCATTATAGCATTTCAAAGTTTAAGTTTGTCGCCAGTCCGCATCATTTTTTTATAGACTATACTTAGTAAGCAAATTTTTTTATAATTAAAATTTAGGATTGGGAAAAGCGATATCTTCATTCCACCTATTATGCAAATTTTTCTTTTTATAATTAAAATTTAGGATTTGAAAAAGGGTT
>JASAMX010023395.1:0-24772 GCA_030248175.1 Microlaimidae sp. YZB2_3 | reverse complement strand
TGAAATCCTGGGCACGCCACTGCAAAAGGGGGTCTGCATTAACCCCAAATTTTTCCCTTTGCCGACCTAACAAGAGAGGGCTCGACTCCCCTCGTGGCTACGCCCATGTATGTATATAATCTTTAATTAAATATAAGATTATGGATTAAAAAGTTTGTGATACTTGACTTTATAATCAAGACAATAATATTACTATTCTATTATTACGTAATTATTAAAAAAAAACTATGATTTATAATCTAATTATAAGAATATATAAACACATTATTATTATAAAAATTAAAAAATAAAATTTATAACTTGCAATAAGGTCTTATTTTAATTTTACACAGTTTTAAAGCATTTATAAGCTTGTTTTACCTTTTTTTACGCGTTTTAAGCCCAATTTAAGGCAGCGCAGAAATATTGGTAACCCACCCCCAAAATTTTGGCTTTAGGGGGGTGGACTGGACCCTTCTGTCCCCCCCCCCAAAAAAAAACTAGAAATACAGTGGCACAGTCAGCAAGGCAGCCTCTCGGATTTTAGGGGGGTATAAGGAGGGGGTCAAATTTTAGGGGGGTGTCCGGCAAGACCAAAATTTTAAGAGGGGTGTACCCAATATTTCCGCGCTGCCTTAAAATGGGCTTAAAACGCGTAAAAAAAGGTAAAACAAGCTTATAAATGCTTTAAAACTGTGTAAAATTAAAATAAGACCTTATTGCAAGTTATAAATTTTATTTTTTAATTCTTATAATAATAATGTGTTTATATATTCTTATAATTAGATTATAAATCATAGTTTTTTTTAATAATTACGTAATAATAGAATAGTAATATTATTGTCTTGATTATAAAGTCAAGTATCACAAACTTTTTAATCCATAATCTTATATTTAATTAAAGATTATATACATACATGGGCGTAGCCAGGAGGGGAGTCTAGACCCCTCTGTTAGGTCGGCAAAGGGAAAAATTTGGGGTTAGACCCCCCCTTTGCAGTGGCGTGCCCAGGATTTCATTTGGGGGGGCGGTCTGGGGGGCACTACTAACCCTGAAGGGGGGTCTGGGGGGCGGCAGCCCCCCAGATATGGGGGGTCTGGGGGGCGAGAGCCCCCAGCGGGGTCAAGGGGCGGAGCCCCTTGTCAGGGGCATGGCGGCGGGCCCCCGGGGGAGAAAATTTTAAATTTAAGGCGCTAAAATACACTTGAAATTTTATTTCCAGATGATACTTATTACAAAATTTAAGGTTTCTTATACCTACACATTTAAAACATGTGTTTAAAACGTTAATTAAAGGATAATATAGAGTTTATAGTAGTTTTATTAAACTGTATACCTTAACTACTGAACGGGATAATCGATTTGTAATCGAAAAACTAAGATAAATTGTCAATTAACGATTAACTCTCCGCGCGAAGCGCGAAAAATTTTTTTTAGCCCTTTTATAACGCTTAAAAATTTTTCTCCGGGAGGCAAATTTGGGGGGGTGTCCCCGACTACCCCAAATTTAGAGGGGAGTGTCAGCAGAATCCGAAATTTTTTTTTTGGGGGGGGGGGGGTATAACCCCCCCCTGCCCACCTATGGTCCCGATGCGACAGCTAGGGGGGGAGTTGGTAAATCGTATTTTGAATTCTACAAGGGGGTTCCCAGGGGTGTCTGGCCTCCCTAGCTTCTAGGGGGGGTCGACCGGTGGTGCGAAATTTTAAAATCTAGAGGGGGTCACGTGGGATAGGGTGTCCAAAGCAAAAGATTTTTAAAGGATAATAACTTTAATTAGCTATTTATAGGATAACACTATATTTTATTGAATAAAAAGCGATATTCTGGTATAAAAACAGTGTAAAAACATTAATGTGTGTTAAAAATTCACGTTTTTGGAAGAAAATTTACTATAAAAAAGTACCTAAAATTTTCTCAAGGGGGAGTGGGGGGAAGGTCAGATTTCAAATTTTAAAGGGGGCTCAGGGGTAAAAAATTCGGAAATTTGAGAAGAGAGGGGAGCACTAGATTTTCGTCTAGGGGGGAGGGCTAAATTTCGAGGCTAGGGGGTGGACGGTGGACCCCATCCCACCTTCCCCTCTCCAGCCTCCACCCCCCACCTTTCTCACAAAAATCGCCGACCTCTAACGGCTAGGGGAAAAGTTTTACCGTAGGATGTTGGAATTTATTTTTGACAGTTAGAGGGGGCCATGCCTTGGAGTAGATTTAAAAAAAACACGCTAGGGTACCGTGGCACGGCAAATGGGTCAGACAGGAAGATGTGTGAGGGGGGGTAAAATAATACGTTTGCAATAAAATAATGCGTTTTCAACATTTCCTTTAAGTTTTAACCTTTAATTACACCAATAAAATTTATATATAATAGAGCTTTGCTTAGGCTTAGAAAAAAAAACACATTTATTTTCATATTTTAATGGATGGTTGTGCAGAGGGGAGGGTCAAAAACAATGTTTGGGAGAGAGAAAGAGTAATCTGATCAAAAGTTTAAAAAAGAAGGAGGGGAAGGTCAAAAATCGGTCTCAGGGGGGGAAGGCCACACGGTACCCCTCGACAATCTAAGAGGAAAGATAAAATTAGCAACAAATTCCCCACGTATTCTATATTCAAATTCCACATTTTTAATGTGTGGTTAATTGCTTTAAACGGCGGCAATATTGCAACCCATCCAATACATAGATCGGTGCGGGCCTTTTATCGGTGCTATCGCGGTCGGAAATCAAAATAAACACCCGGTGCGCTAATTAGAGAACATCTGCTTTCGGGGACTACCGTAATGGACAAGGGGAAGGAGGTGAGCAGCAAAAAGAGACAAGAAAAGACCACCTCACACATGAATTGAGGGAAGAAAAATTCTTTTTATTTCTGGCGTTTTGTTCGCGGCAGTGGCAGAAAAGGCTGGAAAAAGCACTTGAGATCATCTTAGGCATTCATATGACGAGGGAAGCACGCGCCCCCCACAACCCACATGCTAATCGGAAATTACGCCCCGCACTATAAATATACGTATATAATATACGTGTCAGAACACGCAGGGCCCATTTTATTAGTTTTCCACCATATAATAAATTATTATTACACTAAAATTATAATTATATTACATTATATTGGTTAGTAAATGAATATATGTCATATTTCTTTAGCATAAGTCATATTCGATAGTATGTGACTGTGGGAAGGACACAGATCAACAGTTTGGTGGATGGGAGTAGGAGAGCGGAGGGGGTTCTCAAAATTTTCAGTCCACAGCCGTGGTTAAAAGGGGGGAGGGGAAGTTTCACCCCGAATTTTGGAAAAATGAAGAAAAAAATCTCTTTAAAATGACTTCTAACTGCTTTCAAACTTAAGTTTTGAGGTTAAAATGAGTGTTTAAAGCAGTAAAAAGCTCAAAATGCAATAAAAGAAGGCTTTTTGTATCTAAAATTAGCGTTTTTTACCTCTTTTTGCTTTAAAATTAAAAAACGATATGGGTAAAATGTACCCCAGAAAAAAACGATATGGGTAAAATGTGTTTTTGGGATTTTAACCCTTCCCCCCACTCTGGGCCAACTTGCTCATGTTATGGGTAAAACGCTGAACCTGTTGCCTTCATACGATATCGCGCCGCAGGTCCATAGATGTTTTTGGGGGAGGAGACAGAGGGCTCCACCCCCCTAGAAAAAATCCAGGGGCCCCCTCCCTCCAAGCTCGAGAGCGGTCCATCCTGACCCCCCTAGCGAGGCTGACCCCCCTCCCGATCAATTTAGAAAAGTATAATTTTTTATTTACTTTCAAAAACACAGTTTTTTAGTTAAGGGTTCGGACCCCTCCCCTCTGGACCCGCCCCCCTAAAAAATTTTGGCCTTCCACCCGGGGGTAAATAAATGCTTTATTTAACTTATTTTTACTGAACATATAAATAAAATATCTTCAAGCATTTACTCAAATCGGACAATTTAAATTTTACTCTCATTAATTTATCTAACCACTTATTCAAAACGTTGATAATGAAGCACGTGGAAAAAAATAGTGGCTTACCCCTGTCGGTTTGTTACTGTTTCACGAACGGTGTCGAACACTCGCGAAACTGTCTTTTAATTTCTAATTAATTTGAATAACACATCAGTATTACCAAAATAATAATAAAAAAATATAACATTGCGACAATACGAAGGAAAAGCGCTTGTGAAAAATGAGCAGTACTGGGGAGGGTATATGACGATATGGTGGAAATGGAGACCAGATGCGGTTAGAGCAAATTTGCACAAGACTAAGGCAAACTTCGCTCCGAAGCGAAAGCATACACACAAACAAACAAATACACACACAGTAAAAAGGACTACAAATACACCCGGGGCCTATGTCCACAGAGAGCTGTATGTACAGAAGAATATACACATAATGCGCCTCTCGGAATGTGTCAATATTTTGTTTTCAGCTGAAGCCTGCCACATTTCACTTGTTCAACTGTAATTCAGCTTTATTATAGCTTTTTTAAAAATATAAATACAAGATATTTGCGCATAATTTAATCAATTGACGTATGTTTTTTATGAATGCTCAGCAGGTAGACGCCGTGGTATTTTGCAATAAATAAATCCTACGTAAGAAATAATTTGCATACGGTTTGGTTGAAGGAGTGTTCGCAATTATCTAAGCAAAGCGCCTTATATTTTAGTTGGAAAACGGCACAAAATCTGCTGAGCGTACCATTACTGAACTAAGCATCATACGGAACAAAAAATCAGCTGCGTACAATACTAACCATGCTTATGCAAATTATTTCTTACGTGGCATTTATCTATTATTACGATTAATTTGGTTTTTTTTTCTGAATCCCTGTGTCAATAGCAATGGGCAAATCCCTGCAGTTCTTGCAGTTCTAAAGGCTGGAGTGGCAGTGGATAGTGAACGCGCGCGTTTACATCATTACACCGTCATTGTTGCTGCGGTATGAGGATTGTGCGTTGTGCGTCACCTATCAGCTGCCAGTCCGGTGTGAACCGCCCTTTACAGTTCCGATTTTGGTCATATATTGTATTACAGCAAAAACAACATCCAATACAATGTATGCGATGCAACTGCACAACAAAATACATAATAAACAGTTGTTGTGTAAGAAGTGCAGTTTATTTTTTTATGTTTAGTGGTTTTGGATGTTATATTCTAAATTTTATGCTCATCAAATTTGAAGCTCTGAAGAAAAATCATTCTGTGATGATTAAAGAAGTTTAATTTGTGTGTTTGTTAATATGTTGTGTTTTAATACTGTCCCCAAAACCGGACCGGTCAGCCAAGCGTTTTATTTTATTTAAAGTTTTTTTCCCAAAATCTTAAATATGACACTGACGGGAACGGCCCGTTCCTGACCCATTTCGCTCCCACGAAAATTTTGCAAATTTATTACTTTTCGCTCTTGGCTTATTTGGGCGAATTTTATAAGTTTATCACAAAAAAGATTTGTTTGATTTTTAGGTTTCGCTTAGGCTTAGGAAAATGTACGGTTTTCGTCTTTAAGAGCGTCGCAAAAAATGCGTTCACAAAATATGCCAGGAGCGAAATGGGCCGGGAGCGAAGTGGCGGGAGCGAAGTGTCCCCAATTCGACACTGACACCAAGACCAAAGCATATGGGGGGTGTGTGTTGTGGGGGGGTTTTTTTACGGGGTGGGGGGGGGGGGGTTGGGGGGGGGGGGTTGTGTTGTTTTTTTTTGTGTGCGGTGTGGGGGGGGGGGGGGGGGTTGGGTGGTGGGTGGTCTCTTCTTTTGTTCTTGTTTGTGTGGGTTTTTGCTTTGGGGTTGTGTGTGTGGTTGTTTTTTTCCTTTTTTCTCATTTTCTTTTTTTCTTTTTTTTTTTCTTATTTTGGATACAAATTCTACCGATTGGTAAAAAATTTTGTTTTGACACTGCGTGTGAAAAACCGATTCTTTAAATCCCCACTTCATAATAACAACAATGAAAACAACCTATTGTACTCAGCGTGCATGTGCTAATCTTAAAAGGCGAAAAATATTTTCAAATAGTACCAACTAAAATTGGATCTTTTCTCACAAAGCGTCTCTGTTTTGTGGACACAGACGTGCTTGGTTACACACTTCAGCTTCCAACGCAAACATACCCAACTCGCCTCCGTGGAATCCCGACGGCATCGGCAGAGCCCGCCACCACCCGAGACTAAAACTAAACCAAACAAGGTACACAACTTCCATTTGTGTGTCTCTCCTCTCTCAAGGTGTCAAGAGGTCTATTTTTGTGGGTACTTAGCATTCATTCAAAAAATTCATGAACTAATAGTGCGGCAGTCGCAAATTATTATACGAATACATGCGATAATATCATCAAAATAAAGTATAAAACTTGAAGCGAGAAAGTAACGATCAAGTTTTTTGTTGCGTAAACGTACATACTAGACGTGAAAGTGAAATTTTCAGAAAAAATGTTTTTCTGATTATAAACCCCAAACGTAGATATTCTGGAACTTAAAACAACTGTGATGTGATTGAATTATTTTTCTTGTTTCTTATATACTTCTTGTTTTATTTGAATTTCATAAACCACAAAAATATCGTTATATTAAAAGCTAGTTCATACCGAAGTGACAAGTGACAGAAAACGCGTTTACCCCGCATATGCAGTATTACTTTGTTTTTGGGCTGTAGTGTAACAATGTTGTCACTTGTCACTCACTCCAGAGGGTGACTTAGGACTAAAGATCACCAGTGTTCTATGGTACTGATTTCAATTTTTCAGCCTCCTATTATCTGTCCTTTATACACACTAAGCTCAATTCAAATTCCACATAACAAAATCGGATTATGAAATTGCACGTCATGTGCGCGATACGTCTTTAAAACATAAAAATACGATAAATAAACGTACAACATAGTCTCCTTATTATACCGTAGTTTAGCAAAAAGTACATGGGAGTGTTATGCGTTTTAATCTTATTCTTATAGTGGGGTGGGTGAGACATGCGCTAAATGAGTGGGGCGATTTAAATCGAGCTGCTTGTCAGACCGGTATTTAGGGACCGACGCAACAGTTTTGTTAGGAAAATCCTATTAAAAAAACCGCGTTCAATTCACTACGCTACGGTATATAGAGCTTTAAAGTTCGGCGAATTCTGATATACATCACACATAAGCTATGTAACTAATTTAAAAAAAAGTCACTGAACTATATATAATAATGTTTGTGGTTTATTTTTATTTATAGTCAGGTTTATTTTTATCGTCGGTACAAAGCAGATTTTATATCAGTTTACAATTTTTAAACAATGATTTCAAACACGGTGTCGTGCGTTATCCGTAACATATAACTATTCTAAAATTATAATATGTGTTTTGTGTTTAATTCGATCATTTCTCAAAAATTAGATGTAAGTAAACAACCTTCCAGCTATATTTTGGTATATTTGTTTGTTAGGATTCATCGATTCTTATCCGTCTCTACTCCATCGCATACACACATAAAAAAACACAAAACAAACGCAAACGCACAACCATATCACCGCTGGCTGATATTAAACGCACTGAATCATACATGGGCAAGTTGGTCCGGAGTGGGGGGGGGGTTAAACCTCAAATTAGGGGGGGGGGGGGTTAAAATCCGAGAAACGCAAAATACCCATATCGTTTTTTTTTCTGCAGTGCATTTTACCCATATCGTTTTTCGATTTTGAAGGAAAAATAGGTTAAAAACACTAATTTTAGGTCAAAAAGCCCTTTTTATTGCATTTTTGAGCTTCTTATTGCTTAAAACATTCATTTTGACCTCAAAACTGAAGTTTGGAGGCAGTTAGAAGTCATTTTAAAGACATTTTTTTTCTTCATTTTTCCAAAATTGGGGGGGGGGTTAACTTTTTCTCCCCCCCACTTCTGCGGGGGGGGGGGGGTTAAACCCCACTTCTCACAATTTAAGGGGGGTTTAACCCCCCCAACCCCCCCCCCGTGCCCATGTATGCACTGAATTCCTCGGGTCTACACGTCTAATGTCTACCGTAACCTCTCTACGTCGAAGCGCTGCTCTTAAAGCGACGGGGTGGGGGGAATGTTGTGAAATTGAAGAAATAAAAACCTGGCAATTCAGTTCAATTCCCATCGATTTCCTCGGGCCTCGGGTCGGTTTGGATTTCATTATGAAGGCAATATCCTCCCCTCCCGGCCTCGCGCCGCTCCGACCCTAGCTACGTACCGCGTTCACATATTATGTTATAGTTCTCTTTCTTTCCCGCCTAACATAAGTTCATCTGTTCCTTGCAGTAGGTACAGTATTTCTTTATTCGAGTAAAAAAAAGCCTAGTTATGTATGAATTATATATTACGACGACACTAATTTTACGATTATGGGTTTGACAAAAGTGCAACAAATACCTGGAATTTGCTTAGCCTAATTAATGTCAGAATTGTGCACGGTCCGAAAATGTCTCCCTCACTCAAAATAAAAAACAATACTAAAAAATATTTATTTGTGACTTTTTTTGCAAAATTTTGCAGTTTTTAACATATTGATATTTTTACAAAATTAAAGGATTTCATACCTATTCTTACTTAAATTTCGTTTTTTTCCTCTTTTTTTTGCCTTTTACTGACTTTGGCGTTCGAACTTTTAAAAGTATACTACATATCCACCCAAAATGCATAACGCTGTTATCCTGTACATGACTAATAATAAACTTCCTTTCCACCAATTTATTTTTTAATGTTTTTTTTAGGGAAAATACTGTTTTTTATTTAGACCTAAAATTTCCTTAAAACTTGCTGACAGCTGAACTTGGAAGATGGGGTCTGGTCTGTGTAAAATTCCAGTAAAAAAATGAAAAAAAGAGGAAATTTTTTTGGTCACTCAATTTTTTGCATCACCTGGTGACTGGTGAGCTGTATTATGATTGGATCATGCACAAAGTTTTGACTGTATTAATATATATCTATACGCTATACTATACACCAACGACCAACACCCCATAACAACATACCGGTTTTTGGGTTCTATTGTTAAAGACACTTGTCTTAATTCTATTCTGACGTTTTACTAATTTTTTATTTTATATTTTCAAATTTTAATTTCGGTGGTTTATTAACTAGAGCACAAAGGTTAAAAGTTTTGAAAAAAAGCACATTTATACCTCGAAACGTCGGATTAAAGTCTTTTTCGTCTTGTTTTTGTATGTTTATGCTTTGTTTTATTTTCTTCAGTTTCAGTTTTTTTTAAAACCGCACCTTCAAAAACCCGAAACAAAACTCAAAAACTGGAGCTTTCTATACCTAGTTTTTTTTAGCTTTGATCATTTTTGAACAGACTTTATACTTTAGTGATTTTTCAACCGACCAATATCATGCTCCGGAGCTCCGTATCTTAAATGAGCGATGTAAAGCCTATTTAAGCTAAAAATACATGCAATCTAAACTACTCTAGGTCTCTCTATCTGTATTTGTGAGATTATTTTCATTGTTTTCAAAAAGTTTTGAAAAATTCTAGTTTGCAAAAAAATTTTGACAAAATAATCTATGTTATCTATCACTCTTTAATTATTCATGAAATTAATGAAATTAGTAGACAAATACGGTGGACCTCCGGAGCTCCGCTACTCAGAACTCCGAGAAATATCACTACTACATACATTCGCATGAGTTAAAGCAATCTTAATTCCATCCAACTCCGTAATCTCAGCACTTAAAGAAGTGCGCTATTTCCATCCAGTTCAATCCGACAATTTACGTCAAATCTGAACGGAAAAGGGGATCAGGATAGTCCAAAAACGGACCGACCGAGGCGACCGAAACCCGGACGGCCCAAAAGGGGGGTGAGGCCCCGCGTTATTTCACTTGGATTCCAATTCCAACTGTCGTCGCAGTGGCGACGGCGGCGGTGGCCCCGAAGAGGGAAAGAGGACGAAATTCTAGACTTTGTTTGCTCAAGCGCCCACCCAGTCCGTCCGATTTCCATCCAGCTATATCCATCCCTCACAGCACAGCTTTTCCCGTTAAAGGCACGCAGCTTTCACCTCAACGCTCAACCCATGCCGTTTGTAGACAACAGACAATATGGACACAACACCGATCGCACGCACGCACACAGGTCTTGCTAACGGCAGCTAGCACAAAGATACCGAAGTGAAAACGTCAGGCCAGAGTTATCGTACACTAAGAAAAACCTTAAAACCACCAAGAATTCCGCAAATGCATATGCAACTAGGATGGGCATAAACGTTTTCGTTTTGAATTTTTTGCACGAATTTAAAAATATAATTTACATGTAAAAGACATATCAGTGGGGTAGCCAGGATTTCATTTGGTGGGGGGGGCGGTCTGGAGGGAAAAAAAGTGCCACAAAAGCGGCACGCAGGGCCGCGGCCTGCGCCGCGAAGCGTCGGCCGTGGGGTCTGGGGGATGTCCTCCCAGCCGCCGGAGGCGAATTTTTTTTTGAAATATGCACTAAAACTGCTTAAAGATCGTCCTCTGGTGTTTGCGTGAACATACATTTTACTTTTGTTTTTTACCTAATTTCTGCACAATTATGTCTGATCTTCAAAATTATCAGGCGATGAAATTATATAACACAACTATCTATTTTGTGATGTCTTTAAATTTTGCGAATGAGTATGGTGTAAGTAACAAAAAGATATTACTGATAATATTAATTTTACTGTATATATATATAAATCTCACCAATTTTTATATTAATTTTTGATTTTAGGATGCACTAAGATTTGTATTAAATTTTTATAACTCAATATATGAAAAGTAAAAAAAAATTTATACAAACTGCCACGCTTCACTATGGGGGGAGGTGGAAAGGCGGACAACCCCACAAATGTAAAAACCGTTGTTAAGGGGTTTAAAACAGCCATTATCAAACCTACATATCTTATAACATATGAGTTTTAACATCTATATAGTATTTATTGCCATTCAATATCTGAGGCAAAGGTACATGCCTTAGCTATGTATTAAATGTTACAATCCAGCAAAATAAAAAAAACTAACAAAATGATTAGTGTACACTTCCCGCGAAGCGGGAAAAATTTTAGTTTTTTGGGTATTTTTATGCTTTTGGAACGCATCAGAAATGTTTCTGAATTTATATATAAACAAAAAAATTTTTCTCCCAAAATTTAAAAAAACGGAAAGGTCCACCCTTACGAAAAATCCGGCTTCGCCGGATTTTTTTTTTGGGGGGGGGGGGCGGCCGCCTTTCCCCCTGGCTACGCCACTGAGACATATATATTCTTAAACCACCGTCTTAGAAAGTATATTAATGCTTTTTGTAACAATGTGACAAAACAAACCAGCATTAAATTTAATATTAGAAGCGAATAGATTATGATTATATTATTACAAATATATATTTAAACCAATATAAAAGAATGCCAAAACAAAAATCTTTTTATCATTAAAAACTTAAAATACCAAAAAAACATTTTGAAATTTTTTTTGTAGTTAAATAAAATACACGACTTACTAACAAAAAAGGATGCAGCAATTTTTTTATCTTTAATTCGAGTAATTGAACAAGATATAGGTTGCTTATACAGACCTGTGCACGGTCTGGAAATGCCCCCCCGCTTTATGGGAGAATTTGCCCCCTCCCCTCGGTTTATGTGAGGATTTGCTTTCCCTGCCCAAAAATGAAAAAGAACCCAAAAATTATGACGACATTTTTGAACTATTATTATGACGCCAGCATCGCCAATTTTTTGCAGTTTTTAGCCTATTTTAATGCTTTTTAAGCCATTTTAGACCTATTTTTACTTAAATTCCGGTTTTTGTCCTTTTTTCTTTTTTGCTTCAAAAAGTTGCCCCCCGTGCCCCCCATTATGGAATTGCTCCTCCCAATAAAACCCCGGGTGGCAGTGCAAAGGTCTGCCTATTGTTCAGAGCTAGTTAGTTATAGTTAAGATATAAGAAATAAGATGTACAAGTTACTGAACTTATAAATTTTTTCGGTTTAATTTGAAGCAGTAATTTACAGTTCAAAATAAATGGTATTTAAGGGTTTTTGAAACATAGAACTGGAACATTCAAGGAAGGATTTTTAAAAAGATGATTCAAGTTTTATAAATTCTTTTCCAAAGACATATTAGCTATGCATTAAATAAATAAAGAAACTTAAAAGATTAAAAAAAAACATTTAAAGCCTATTTTAATATGTTTGTCGTTAAATTTTGACAATTAGTAATAACATACTTATCAAAGAATTATTTTTGATGCCACATATTAATAGAGCATTATCCCATTAATCCCATTATTATTCTCCATAAATATATATAGTTACCTACTACATTGTTTGTCAATAAACCGGTAATTAATTTTCAACTAATTTATGTAGATTGTGGATATATAAAATAGGTTTTTTAATCACAAACGGACATTTTTTCATGTAAAATACCAAAAAATATATTTAAACGTTTGATCATTTCATTTCTTTTAAAAGGGTGTTCTTCAAGTGGATCAAAAGTCGAAATCTATAGATGATTACTTTATTCGGGTAATACAATAAACAGTCGTGTTAATACACTAGTGTTCAAGTTTTTATGAGCACCTACAACTTACGCTTTATCTTTGTATAAAAGCTTTAAAGAACAAAAATTAAATCTTTTTTAATGATGTTCCTGAAAAAGGAAGTGGCTGATTACCCCAGGTGGTTCCAATTGAGTTCCGAGTCAAGTACTTTGGGCTTTTGTCCATTATGGTCTCTTTTCTCGCTCCTCCTCCCAGGTTTTATGTGTATTTATTCAGGTGGGCGAAAACAGGCCCACCCACCCACCTACTATAATAAGACTACCCAAACGTCAATTTTCCTTTTAGAATCGATACGGCATAAGCATAGGTGGGCAGCATCTCGGATTTTTTTTGGGGGGTGTGTGTGACACATACGGCGTATGTGTCTCTTCCGTGAAAACCCAAAGTGGAAGCGTTAAGGTGTAATGGATAGCACGCCAGAGTCGGCTTTGGACGTTACGGGTTCAATTCCTGTATAGGCCAAATTTTTCAATAAATTTAGCTGTTTAAATTTTTCAGTGCCTTATTTTCGCTTCTACTTTGGGTCGTCACAGGGGGGTATACCTCACTTCGAAATTCGGGTAGGGAGTGTTCCAAATTTTTTTTGGTAAGCTGTAGATACCCCATTTTTAGCGTTTTTAGTACTGGGAATTCTCGAATTTACGGGGGAGGGGTGTCCGCGGGGTACCCCAAAATGTTAGGGGGAGTGTTGACAGTTTTAGGATTTTCGGGGGTATAACCCCCTCTGCTTACCCATAAACACAAGTAAACCGGTAAGTTTGATATTTGAATAAAACGAGAACAAAAAATCAGTAAAAGCATAACATGCATATGTATTGTGCCACAAACTATTGTTTTAATGGCAATCCGTAAAAAATAGCACTAAATTACTACATTTGTTTTAAAATCACAATGAAATTATTGCGAGATTAGATTAATAAACCTAAACGCGTTATTTTTTTGCGTAAAATTAAAAAAAATGTTTTTCCGTTAAAAATAAATCCGAAAAGTGTCCGAAGTTGGGACTTTTTAAAATTTTTGGTTATGTATATAAACTCTCAAGAACTGTAACGCTCATAGGCCGTTTAAAACACTCGGTGATTGCTCCAAAAAGCGTTTTCATTGCTTTGAGAAGGTAGAAACGAACAGGCTTAGGCATTACTTTAATAGTTTTAAATTTTAAAAAAGTTAAATTGGTTGGGAATTTTGATACAATTTTGCAAAACCCTAGCGACTAACGTCAACATTGTTGAGGTGGACTCAAAATAAATTATTTATTACCTTTTGCTTCTATGATTTTATCTTCGGCTGAATTTTTTTTTTTTCAAAAATCATAAAAACAAGAACTCACATTCCACTCGTCACGTCTATTGTTAATTATAGATAGCTTGATTTTAAATAGCATAATTACCTTTAAAATTTCAATCAATACGATCCTTCCGTCAATTAACAGTTAAAAAAACTTTTTTGAAAATTTATATTTAAGAATTTTTTAAAAAAATAAATTTTAGCGTTAGATTTACGTCATACGGACATGCTGCGACAAGGAACGGGTTCTACACTATGATATGCCCGCTGCCCGCTCATTTTGCTGGATGCTACCCTATCTCTGTGCATATATGTCTTAGCTTGTTAAACAAATTTAAACAGGACCAACTGTAAATTTACCGAAGATTACCCAAGAAGGATCCCCCGGGGTTCCCGCTACTGCGGCGCAAAACTCGACTGGAAATAACCTAACAGAAAAAGGCTATTTTGCAAATCAAATAATAGTTTTTTACAAGTTTCAATTTTCCTTTTGAAACAAAACCAACGCCGTGTTTTTAGAAGTATATTCATCATTTATCAGTGCCAAACAACTTATTTTAGCTGTATTATTAATAAATGAAGGGTTTAGTGGTCGTGAATCATTGCACAACCTAAACACACAATAAAGAGCTAATGTAAATGTTTGATTGTTGATGTTGGGCTTTCTTTGCAGACGTATCACAGCACTGCGCTAATGCTCAACCAAACAAAAAACCTTTAATTTCTTTTTTATAAAATCAATATTTTTTTTCTATTAAAAAGTAAAAATTTTATTAAAACATCTGTTGTGAATGCCATAATAATTTATTTTCAACTATTCAGTTAAAACTAGGGCCAGACCGGAACCGTGATTTTGGATCCGACCGGACCGGACCGGATCTGGACCGGATCTGTACGGAATATTTCAAACTTAACTCTATTGTCTAATAATAAAATAAAATAATAAAAAGGTATTTTATTGGTTTAATACATACCAAATAGCATCAACAAAGCAAAGAAAAATGGTATAAGCTTAAGATCTCTCCGGGCAGTTTTTATTGCAGAGCGTTCAGTAGTAAACCAATTGCAATAAAGAGCAAAAATTACCCATTTTTATTTACACACAATAGAGTATTATAATATTTTAAAATATTTAAATGACGAAAATTTGACTAATTGGCGAAAAGCAGGCAACAAATTCTGTTTACAATAATGATATTTTTTGAATTTAAGTGAAATCTCAAATCAATTTTAAAAATTATAAAAAAATTAAAAAAAATTTATTAAAATCACTCAAAAATTATGGCCAAAAATAATTTATGTGGGAATCAATCTCAGGACCTTTTAAAAATTTGATGACGCGCTAACCGACTGAGCCACTGCTACCATTGGTTGAGGAGCTTTAAAAGCGGTTTATAAACAAATCCTCCGAAATAAATCGATAAAACGCACGACAGAATTATTTATGCGTTAAAAAATACAAAAGATATTATGGCCTTCCAAAAATTATTATGGTCAGATTTCAAAATCTAGAGGGGGGTCAGGGGTAAAAAATTCGGAAATTTGGGGGGGAGGGCCCCCCCTAGGGGGGGGGGTCCCAAAATTTTGAGGCTAGTGGGGGGTTGACCCCACCCTGCCCCCCCCTTTCTCACCTATGGCTATAGGTATGTAAGTGAACAAAAAAACACACTTTTTGGCACCCCCCTCAAAAAAATTTATTAAAGCCTTTAGCTTATTAAAAATAGGTCTATAGGTTTTTAGGGGGCGTTTTTTTCAGCTTTTGATAACCATTTCTTCATAAATATATCCTATTAAATGAAAAAATTAGAAAAAAAGGTGTTTTTTCGGTCCTTTTTCCAAAAAAAACAAACACTTTTTCCTTAAAAAAAACACTTCGAAAATAGGCTCTAAAACACTTAATTCTTAAGCTATTTGAATAAAAACAACATTTTCAAGCTCTTCAAACGTTTTTCTACCTATATAACCACTTTAAGTTTCATGGTTGTTTTGATTAACACATAGAAAAAAAGTTTGAATAAAAATCGTTTTTCTCGAAATTTGAAAAAAAATTAATTTAAAATTTTAGATCTTTTCCTGCATTTTTAGAGTAAAAATTTTAGTTTTAATAAATTCTACAAAACTTTTTACCCAAAAAAGTTATTTTTTGCAATAATTTTGGATTTATTAAAATTTTTACATAGAGAGAAAAAAAGTTTGAAGAATATCATTTTCACTTTTTTGTCTATAATTGTAATTTTTTGTCACTTTTAGAGCTACAAAAACTATTTTTATTAAATCTACGCATTTTTTACCGAGAAAAGCAGTTTGAAAAAATATTTTTCACAGTTTAGTGATTTTATGAAAATTTTAATCTTTTGACATATAATAGTGAAAAGAAAAACATGAATTTTAAAATTTTGATATAAAAACATAATATTTTCTTGGCTGAGGCTCTGTTTTTGAACTCAGGAATTATTTTTAACAAAGCCGCACAAACATTTAAGTAAATAAAAAAAACAGTGATGAAATATTTTTTTAAACTTTTTAAAATATTTTTTTTTTGTTTTTTTTAACGTTTTTGTCTCAATAATAAATTTTACATTTTTGTAAAATGTCACATCCCATATGACAAATAATTTATTTTAAATGCTGTTTTTTATATGTTTTTGAAGTTAAAACACACTTTTAGAAGTTGTTATTAAATTTTAAGTGATTTTCATGGTTTTTTTTGGAAAAAGCGCTCAAATTTGTTTACAGCGTTTTTTCACGAAAAAAAAGCACCCTATTATAAAAAATTGGTGCGATTAGGTTAAAAACCAAGGTTACCACGTAAAAGAGCGAGTCTTAGTCGTTTAGGATCTTAATTTTTATGCATTTAGTTCTAAAGGTCAAAAATACCGATATTCCAAACACAGCATAGGTGAACTTATTTTCAAAAAAAAAAATTCAAAATTTTTAAAATGTCATATTTTTTAAATTTTGGGGTTAAAATAGGTAAAAAACAACTTTTCCATGCTAATTTTTGGCGTAGATTTCATTAAAACCTTTAAATTTGAGTTTTGAGTTGTATTTAAGGAGATATGGGGGTGTTTTTTTTTGGAAAAATCGGGTGTTTTTTTGTTCACTTACCTATAGTTGGTTCCTCTTGGGAGGGTGACGACCAACATGACAAAGTTTGTATTTTGGATTTTATTTTTTATAGCGCTTAAAAACCAAAATATTATGTAGTAGGGATTAAGCTATAAAAAATTGAAAAGAATATATAAAAATTTCTAAAAAAGTTACCAAACCAACTGTCACGATCCCCTGATAGTATACTAGCCTTATTTTTAAAACCTTTAGCAAATGTTCTAGCTGAGCCTTTAACTATAATTTTTACAAAATAAAAATAACACCAAAATACGTAAAATAGAGTAGTTAAACAATAATTTTAAACAGTTATTTGATTAAAAAAACGATAAAAACAATTTATTGTTAAAAAACTATTAAAAGACAACAAGAAAAAATTTGCATTTACTTATATACTAATTTGCATATACCAAAAACTCTGATTTGCAAGGTATATAATATAAATAAAAAAAACAAAATATACAATATAACACAAATAAATTCATAAAAAGCTTTGGAATTAAATTAAATATAATTAACAAAATCACAAACCCAACCAAAAAACAAAAAGACCCATCATGGTCATCATGAGTCAAAACATTTATCCTATCGTGGGATAATAGCATAAGTCAAAATTTTTGTTTGGAGTGTAAAATAAGATGAAATAAATTTTATTCTATTCATGCAAAAAACTCAGATCTGGCCAAGATCCGGTTTAAAGAAAAAGATCCAGCCGGACCGGACACAAAAATAGCCGGACCGGACCGGATATTCGGTCAGGCCCTAGTTAAAACTACACTAAATGTGGGATATTTTACATTTTACACCATGGTACAAAATAACATTACAAGGAAAATACTTAATAGATTTTTTATATTGTTTTATTAGTCCCGATAATTAGTCAATTACACATTTAAAACAGTGCCCAACATCTAGCGCTCTAAGAGGCAATACATGGGCAAGTTGGTCTGTAGTGGGGAGAGGGTCAAAATCCGAGAAACTCATTTTATATTCATATCGCATTTTTTCTAGAGTGCATTTTACCCATATCGTTTTTTGAAAAAAAATTAAGAAAAAAACACGCTAATTTTTGGAAAAAAAGCTATTTTTTTCGATTTTTGAGCTTTTTACAGCTTAAACCACTAATTTCTCTCAAAATTTAACTTTGAAGACAGTTAATTTGACAATTTTTTTCTTTGTTTTTTTCGAAAATTAGACAAGGGGGTGTTAAACTCGACCCACCACCTTCACTATATTTCTGAGTGAGGGGGTTAAACCCATAGATGGGCAGCCTCCCGGATTTTTTCGGGGGGGGGGGTATACCCGACCCCCCAAATTTGGAGGGGTGTACCAAAATTTTTAACCCCCTTTCCAGAATTTGGGAAGGTTAAACCCACGCTACACGTACACCCTACTCCGATCCGAGGGGCGCTCCTAAGCTCCTTTTCCTTTAAATGACGCATGATATTAGAGGGAACAAAGAAACATCAGTGATGTGTAGTTGTATTGGTACTGTTGGCTTTTGCTTAACTTGGTTTTTTTTATTCTGGAACAGCAAACATAAAAGCGTATTTAATTAAATTTCGATTATTTTTTTAGCTTGTCCTAAATTTATTAGAGGCTTTGTGAACCTTCACCACATCGTTTAATTCTTAGATTTAAAATTAAATTAAAAGTTTTAGAAATTTTATCAAAGTTTCGAAAAAAAAAACAACACTTTTTATCCAAGAAGTCTTAAATAATGGGTGATAGTATAGTAAGTACATATGCAATGCAACTATAATTCAAAATCATCGGTGCGAAAACCAAATTTAAGATCATTTGGTTTTGTCATTGTAAATTAAATACTTTATGATTTAAAAATCATTAACCCTAAACAGCTGGTTATACATCATTATCATAGCCGTAGCCAGGATTTGAATTGAGATTGAGGGGGGATCATAGATGAACAAAAGGGGAGGGGATAGGGTGCGGCAGCCTGCCACAAACCACAAAATTAGTTTCAAAGCAAATATTTCAACTTCATATTTCAGACCTGTGCACTGCCCCCCCCGGTGTTTTATTGGGGGGGGGGCAATTCCAAAATGTGGGGGGACACTGAGGGCAACTTTTTTGAAACGGGGGGAAGCAAGCAGGGGAGAAAAAAAGGGGAAAAAAGAGAAAAAAGGAAATGTAAAAATAGGGCTAAAATGGCTTAAAATGCATTGAAATAGGCTAAAAACTGAAAAAAATTTGCGATGATGGTCATTACAGGTCCAAAATGGCGCCCTAATTTTAGGGTACTTTTTCATTTTTTGGCGGGGGGGGGAGGGGCAAATCCTCCAATAAAGCGGAGGGCGGGCAATGGGCATTTTTAGACCGTGCACAGGTCCGATATTTGCTAATTCAAAATCATTTTGTAAAAATACTATTTTAGTGATGATTTCAAAACATTGTGCCGTTTAATCAAAAAACCAAAATTAATTTAGCACAAACTAATATATTAAAGCACTTCAACATACTGAAACATATCATCGTGTAGCAATTTTAATTAAGTATAGGTTTAAAAAACAGAAACTCGGAAAACTAGGATTTTTTTCGACTTTGATTATTTTCTTTTTGTACCCTCTCTAAAAGTAAAGGACACTTATTCAGAACTAAAGATGAATTCTATCAGGGTGAAAATAACTAGGTGGTAAAGTAAAGTAACCACTCGTTCTTTGAAAAAATATCACGTGGAGAGAAACACCTGACGTAACTCAATAATAATTGGTTACATCATCTCTGACAACTTTTTTTTATTATTTTTATTCTGGCGCATTCATTCTTTATTTCTTCCTGACGGCGAGTGGTGACGCCCTTAATTTCAGCCTGAAGGATTTTAACTTTAGTCTATATTAAGTAATAGCATTTATTCCATACTCGTATGTGTTGTTTAGTTATCCCCAACCCAGGTCCAACTTAATCGTCATTTATTGGAAGTTGAGTTTTATAGCCATAGGTGTTTTTGGTCGACCATAGAGGTCCGCTAGGGGGGGTCCACCCCCGAGTGGAAGGCCAAAATTTTTTAGGGGGGTCCAGGGGGGTCCGGACCCCCCTGGCTTTTTAGGGGGGGTTGACCCCGGGTGCGAGATTTCAAATTTAGGGGGGGGGGTCAGGAGGGTCCAATTTTTTTAGCAAAATTTTTTTAACTCAATAATTTAAGTGTTTTTAGGTCTAATATTGAATTTCATGTATTAAAACAGCCTATTTAGGCCTAAAAAGGGTATTTAAACACTGTTTTTAACTAAAAACCCGTGTTTTTGACAGTAAATAAAAAATATACTTCCAAATTGGTTGGGAGGGGGGATGAGGGGGGTCAGCCTCGCTAGGGGGGGTCAGGCCGGACCGCTCTCCAGCTTTGGGGGAAGGGGGGGCCCTGAATTTTTTCTAGGGGGGGGTCCAAAATTTTGGCTCTAGGGGGGGTGCACCCCTCTGTCCCCCCAAAAAAACCTATGTTTATAGCCTTCAAATGTTTAGTGAAGCTGAAGATTTTACACAGCCGTATAAAAAAAGCAAAATCTTGACTTCTAAATTTTTTAACAATGTAGCGACCCTAAATTCCTTCCGCAGCTGTCGTGGTTTTTTTTACTGTATAACCATAACAATAACATACATACTATTAAGCTTCTGTGGGTTGTATCATGTTCTCAAAAATACAACTAATCTGTGTCTGACGTATAATATATATTCTCCTATCTGTGTGATACAATTAATAAGAAACAGAAAAAATAATGAATGAATGAATATTAATATCAGGAGTCATTTTTAAAACGCACAAATAATCTGACAAAAACATTTTTGTGGGATAATCTACTGACGATATTAATCTGAAGAGAAGTTAATCCTTTGTGATGTGTGATGATATGCAATAATGTAATAGGAAAATTATCAAAAAGTAAGTGCTTATTTATTACAGCAAGCAAGCAGTACCTTTATATATCAAGTAAAGAATACACACATGCTGGGGAAGATGGAAAACACGTCATGACTAATTAAAAACTCGTAAATTAAAGCATATTATTATTAATCCCAGGCCAGCATGTGTCCTTCCGTTTGAATATTTGTTATTATGCTTAGAACTAGCTGCGATGTTCCGTGAGTATCTTAAGATTTTATCAACTACCGAATTGTCCTATAAAAGCTTCCAGGATCTTGAACTTATCAGGTACGTTATAATTGTCGTAAAAGGAAAAAAGAAACGCCAAATTGCTTTGTCGAGGAAAGATGGTATATGTGATCAATGTAACTATTTTATATGTTAATTTTTGTAGAATAAATTACAAATCATATTCATATAATAATAATTTAAGTCCAGAAAGGATTTGCAGAATTAAACCCCCCAAAATTTTTATTGTGGTGTCATATCTCACTTGAATCATTTTCAGTTATATTAAAACTGATTTTTTATAAATAATTTTTTCGGCATATTTTCGCCATAGCTAATTATTATTATTATTTTAGAATGAGTAAGCACTCAAGTTTTGATTTTCTAAACACAAGTCAGTCTTTCGAAGATGATAAATACGAAACAATGGACGAATCGCATGAAAACATTGATAAAGATTTAATGAGGTAAACGTCTAGATTTTTATAGTTCGAGATAATATAGTGAGATTTCTTCTTACAAAACTTATCCCCAGCTATACGAAAAGAGCTACTAAGAGCCTCCTGCTAAACTAAATGACTCCAAAGATTTTAGATATATAGATAGATAATATGCCACTGCCACAACACCTAGAACCCTTGGTGTTCTTATCGAGTGCACAAAATCGACAGTGCTAAAGAAAAAAAACATAACCTAACATGTCCACAAGTGCAGCAAGATTGAATTAAAACCAGGAAAAAATAAATTACAGCTAAATCCAAATTTAGTAAATGTATTTAATATTTTTTTATCTTTCAATATTATTTTTACCTTTTTTAAAAAAAAATTTTAAGCGTGGGGATGAGGGAGGGCACAATAGCCACTAATAAAATGGTAGGGGGAGGGGCATTAATAAATGGGATTTTGGGGGTTTATACCCAAAAAATTTTTCTTACCAAAATTACAGATACAGAGAACAGGAATACTACCTTATATTTTGCAAACCTACATCTTAAAAATAGGAATACTACCTTACATTAATTTTACAATTACAAGACAAATTAATACATTAAAAAGAGTGTTTTATCATAATGGCTAGGATAATATATACTCATAAATAAGCATAGGGGGAGGGGGTAGGGTCGTGGGATTCACCCTCCCCCCTAGAAAAAAAATTAGCCCTCCTTCCCCCAAAATTTTTAAATTTTGACACCCTAGCCTCCTCTGGAATTGTAAATTGATCCCTCTTTCGAGCCAAATTTTGAGTATGAATTTAGGTCAAAATTTACTGTCACAAACACTGTTTTGTAGTAAAAAACATTACTTTTTTTGTTTGTACTCTTTTCATACATAAATAGCCCATTTTAGTATATTAACTTTTATATTAGAGCTCAAAAACTTAAATAAATGATTTAATGTGACTTTGTTTGGAAATCAGAACCTCTCTGACCACCTTTGGATTTCAAACTGGTCTACGTTGGGTCGACCCCCCCCCCTTAAAAAGCTAGGGAGGGGGGTACGGACCGCCGCTGGACTCCCCTCCTTGCTTTCAAAGGGCCATTTATCCAGGTTAGTCTACCCCCCTAGGTTGGCGGTCTACTCTCTTAAATTTTTTCTCTTAAAAATGGCAGACTATACTCAGCCACCCGTAATGTCTGCCAATCTGGCAGAATGAAACACAAAATTGGCAGACTAAAGTTCGCCAAATTTGAAATCCTAAAAAACACGCCGCCATCTCGATTTTGTTGTTTCGCGCTCGTCATCAATTCTTATTAAATTTGTTATTTTTAACAATTGAAAATAAAAAAAGAATGTTTTGATGATTGTTTTAATTATTTTAAACGTTTTTTAAAGGTATTGGGTTTTTTTACTTTAATTTTGCTTTTTATAAAAAAACATGTATATATTTCCGCATTGTCAACAATTGGAATTTCATCTGTAAAACAAAAAACTGCGACTTCACCTCCGTAAGTTTCATAATTTTAAAGGTACTATATATTTGCAACCAAGAAGATTGTAAATTTTGTGTTGCACAGGTTAATCGTAGTTGCAAATATACCTATTTTAATAAATCGCACGATTTATGGGTTTTTTTTAAATATCAAATACAAATTATCCTAATGATAATTATAAATTAAAAATTAAAATTGCTAATTAACATTATCTTGTGATGTGCTGGAATATATGTCACCAACTCCCTCCATAATTTTGCAATGTGCCACCGAGATCCCCATTTACCCCGTTTCAAAGCGAATGTTACTTGAAATAAAACACAGCGTTGTGGGCAAATACAGCACGCCCTGACTGGTCTTTGTATGCCACCGGACTGTCTTTCACGTGAAAATCACCGTCACCTCTTTAACGTGAACAAAATTTAAAAAAAAAGAAAATCTAAGACATATACTTTTTTGTTTGATTGTTTTAAATCAAATAAATAAAAACCTAAAAATTCGATTTTTTTTTTAAATTATAAAAACTTATTTACACTGGAGTGACATGTGACATTTTGGCACCCCACGTACCCCAACCCCAAATGTTGTATTGGTTAATTTTGCATTCTTCATTTACTATTTTAAGTTTATACTTGTTTTAATTGAACGGTCACTGATTTCAAAAACATCACTTCGAACTAATTATACCACTTGGTTCACCAAAGGTACCCCCAAAATTTTACATTGCTTATTTTTGCATTTTTTAATTACTACTTCGAGTTTATACTCGTTTTAATCTGACGATAACACTGATTTTAAAAATATTAATTTTAAACAATTTTACCCCATGGTTACCCATTTTAGAACCCCAGGGTACCCTCAAAATTTCGTATTGGTAATTTGTGCTTTGAGTTTATACTCGTTTCAATCCCACAAACACGTTGATTACAAAAATATTATTTTCGAACAATTTTAACTCATGGTTACCCATTTTGGAACCCCCAAATAGGTACCCCCAAAATGTTTCATTGGTTATTTTTGCATTTTCTGATTATTTTTGCATTCTTTATTTAATATTTTGAGTTTATACTTGTTTTAGTTGAACGGTCACGCTGATTTAAAAAATATAACTCGAAACTAATTATGCCGCTTGGTTTACCCATTTTGCAACACCAAGGATACCTCCAAAATTTTACATTGCTTATTTTTGTATTATTCATTTACTACTTCGAGTTTATACTTGTTTTAATCCCACAATAACACTGATTTTAAAAATATTAATTTAAAATAATTTTATCTCATGGTTACCCATTTTAGGTACCCCAGGGTACCCCCAAAATTTCGTAATGGTGGTTTGTGCTTTGGGTTTATACCCGTTTCAATCCCACAAACACGTTGATTACAAAAAAAATTACTTTCAAACAATTTTACCTCGTGGTTACCCATTTTGGTACCCCCAAATACCCCCATAATGTTTTATTGGTTATTTTTGCATTTTTTAAAATTTTTTATTCTTCATTTACAATTTTAAGTTTATTCCTGTTTTAATTAAACGATCATAAAAATACGAAATAAAATATCACTCATACCACGTTGTTTACCCATTTGGGTTCCATCTAGGGTACCCCCAAAATTTTACATTGCTGATTTTTGCATTCTTCTATTACTATTTCGAGTTTATACTCGTTTTAATCCCACAATAACACTGATTTCAAAAATATTAATTTTAAACAATTTTTTACTCATGGTTACCCCGTAGGATTACCAAAATTTTGTATTGGTGGTTTGTGCTTTGAGTTTATACTCCTTTCAAACCACAAACACGTTGATTACAAAAAAATTACTTCAAACAATTTTACGTCGTGGTTACCCATTTTGACACCCCC
>JASAMX010023393.1:20000-35291 GCA_030248175.1 Microlaimidae sp. YZB2_3 | reverse complement strand
AGACATGATGCGAGATCAAAAAGAAGATTTTAGACAACGATGAAAGAAATTTAATGGGTGTTGAAAAGAAAAAGTCTCCTTTTTTATAGTGGGGGCGGTGCTTATTTTAGGGCGTGTCCGCTGTGCAAATCAATTCGGTGGATGGCCGGATTGGGGTTTAAAGGCGCATCCACTGTTTATAAAAAGATCTCCATACACCTATTTTGTAGAATTTTTCGCAAATATTACACCGACGTAAATGTGATAGTCTGGGTGCCACCAAAATGAAATAAATTGATTGCCAAACCAAGTGTCAGCATTCACTGCAATCATTCAGCTCATATTTCGAACCTATCTAAAGCATGCCGCCCAAAGTTTCTGCCAAGGGAGCCAAGAAGGCCGCCAAGTCTCAGAAAGCCCGTTCTGGTGACAAGAAGAGGAGGAAAAGGAGAGTAGAATCCTACTCCAGCTACATCTACAAAGTCCTGAAGCAGGTCCACCCCGACACCGGTGTGTCCAGCAAGGCCATGTCGATCATGAATTCATTCGTGAACGACCTGTTCGAGCGCATCGCCGCCGAAGCCTCCCGTCTCGCTCACTACAACAAGCGCAGCACCATCACCAGCCGGGAAATCCAGACAGCCGTCCGTCTGCTCCTGCCCGGAGAGTTGGCCAAGCACGCCGTCAGTGAGGGCACCAAAGCCGTCACCAAATACACCAGCTCGAAATAAGATGCTTACAGGTCCGCTTCCCTCCTGAAGCGTTTGTGGTCCGCTTGCCCTCTCAAGCTACAGTAGCTTCCTGAATTGAAGCAACCCAAACGGCCCTCTTAAGGGCCACCAAATATTAGAATTTATTATTGTCATTGCTGTTTTAATTTTTAATAAAGTAATATATTATACACTTAATGTATGACTCGATTTTTTTGCTCTGCAGATCCAATTTACCTGTGACATCCACACTTTAACCATTTTGTTGCGTTTAAATGTGCAGTCATTGTGTGATTGGGAAAACGGACTTTGTGTTCTCAAATTTTTTCTAATGCGTTGGAAATTTGCCGATATAAAAAATCGAAAATTATTTTACTTAAACCCGAATTTTTTCACCAGAAACCATTTGTTACATAAAAATCATGTCAAAAAATCACAACATTTCCATGACATAAATGCAAAAAAATACAAAAAATAACAAATTGTACACAAAATAGATGGTTCTTTAAAGTCGCAACACTATAAAACAGGTGTTAATGATATGGATTGGGTTTTAGAACGTTAAGAATGGTCTAAATAATTATTTTTAAATACAAACTGATAAACCTTCAGTTTACCAAAGGATTATAGGTTTTTTAGCTAAAAAATCTTTATAAGACGTATCAAAATGTGAAATTTCATTACAAGAGTTTCTAATCGCGCTTTCCGATTTTTTATTTGGCATTCTTAATGCTCAATTTTAACTTTTATTTTATTTTCAAATGACAAAAAAACAGTCAATTCCCTTTTGTCAACATCAAATTCTTTGCGCTAAAAAGTCGCGGGAAGTCTTTAAAATCGTTGATTCAGCGCTTCTTACTTGTTTGAATTTTCCCGCCAACTTTTAAAGGCAGATGAGAAAGATAACGTAATAAAATATATAACTGTCACTCTTTTTATCTTTAAAAACATAAATCACGCAAACATTGCGATCCAGAGTTACGTAAATTTTAGTAATTATGACTTTTGTTAGACGATTAGTAACATCCGAAAGTACAAAGATTTTGTTCACTTTTTAGATGGAGAGAACATTACTAATTTAACAAAATACTCTAATTTGTCAAGAAAAACAAAAAAAACACGAAAATGATAATGCAATTATTTGTTTGTGATTATGAATCGATTTTCCGTTGTCAGTTGTATCTATATTCCGAATTTCAAGTCATATAAATTTTATTGGGCCGAGTTATAATTGTTTTAAATAATTGCATATACATCTTGATCGACCGCACAATTTGTCAGATCACAAAATCGTGATTATTAATCAATTCTTCCTTGTCAATTCTCCCTTGTCAGTTGTATCTATGTTTTAAATTTCAAGTCATATAGATTTTATTGGGCCGAGTTATAATTGTTTTAAATAATTGCATATACATCTTGATCGACCGCACAATTTGTCAGATCACAAAATCGTGATTATCAATTTCATGTATCAATAGTATCAATAGTATTAAAAATATTAATTTTCATTGCACGATTTCATGGTTATTGGGTTTGGAAAACGTTGAAAATGGTTTATTGGGTTAATGAATGTTTTTCTTTAAGTCTAATTTATAGGCTATTAAAAATTGTTCATCAATAAAATAACTCATTGTAAAAAAACACTACATTTAGAACAATCAGTAATTTATTCATGACAAAAATACTGGTGATGGAATTAATACTAGTACTAATTTTCGGAATACTGGAATTAAATTTGGGTTTTTGAAAAAATATTGGTACTGTACTCGAAATAAAATGTGAGGTAGGGATAGTACTGGTACTGTACTGCAACTACAATGAGGACGGTACTTTTACTGGTACTGTACTGGAATGTTTTTGTACATCCATCATAGTATTGGTACTGGTACTGGAATAAAATCTGAATACTGTAACAACACTATTCGCAATACAGCTGTCAGAAGACAATAAACGTTGTGTCACAAATCTCAATCTATTTACTTAAAAAATTCACAATTTTAAGGGTTACTGTAAACAAAACAAATGCAAAAAATTCAGATTTGAAAAAAATGTGTACCAATTCTTGTAATCGCGATCAAAATAGTAATTTTGTGAACCTTTTTAGCCGTTGCACATTAAATATTTGTTATGGAGCCGTATCCGATTTAATTTGCATTTCAAACATAATACGAAATTCCGAGTTCATACTTTGGAATGACTGATCGTAAAACAAAGACAAAAAAACATTGAACTTTTATTATCGTTTTCTTATTTTGTTTCAGCAGATAAATTAGTATTGAACAGAAATTGAACCAGATTTTACTTTGTGATTGAAACAAAATTTACTACTTGGAGTTTCAAAAAGTTTTTTTTACTTAATTTGATGTGCTTCGAAAAATTCATGAATTGCATCAAGCATCAATTTTTACCGTTGAGTTTTTGATTGCATCAAATTTTACCGGAGTTTTTAACTTTTGATTAGTTTTGCTCTGGTTTTTTTTTCAATTGCTGCAAATAATTTAAATAAAATTTAACTATGTAATATTTTCACGACGAAAATGTATGTCGATCAGTCGGTCATTCGGTTCGAGAAGTCACTGAAAAAGTTTTTAAGGCAGCTGAAATTTTGGAAGATAATTTTATTTAACCAAATAAACTGATCCGGAAAAAGATTTTACATGCATATTGAGTCCATTGATGTTTTTTATTAACTGAAACTAATGGTCCAACACAAAATACGTTTTGCAACGGTTTTGTGTGATTTTATGTGATTCATCATTTATTTATGTTTTGTTTCATTTTTTGATGCGGCTTCAATATTGTTACCATTGATGGCGTAATTTGGTCTCCCAGTCTTAATTGATCAGCAAATTCATTTCGGGTCTTTGTTGGAATTTCCCGCCAGAACTATATAAGTGGCGTCTTTTGTCAAAAGAACCAGATTGGCCAAATGCCTTCTGGAGTAACATAAAAAGATAAAATTTTCGGATTATTTGAGGAAAATCTTCAGGGCAAGATTTAATTGCTTAGTGTCAAAACAGGGAAAACGAACTGGAAACGAAAAACAATCGTGGAAAAAATATTTTATGGTTTTCCAAGAATAAATAATCAAAACTACTATAAAATTATAAACCTAAATAAAAATTATTGGCGTGGCTTTGAAAAAAGTCAGCAAAACAGAAGAAAACAATAATAGACAAAAACAAATATTTTACTTGCAAGGTTTGGATTTCATTACAAAACGTACCTTTGAATTTAAAATTCTAAATTTAAATCCTCATAAATTAATTTATTTATATCTTTTTTTTGGTTTTTGAACTCCCTTTTGCTGTTACAGTTTTCAAAAACAATAAAATTATTAACGCCAACTTTAAATTCTCATAATTTAATTTATCTATAAATTAATATTCTTCCCGTTTATTTGTTTTTGAACATCCTTCTGATTTTAATTTTTTTGACGAATTATTGGACGAAACTTGACCTTTTCCTTGTTACGAATCCTTGCTCAATTAAGATTTAACCAAAAAAACAAAATCAGTTTTTTTGTGAGGTTCAAGTTGTTTGTCTTTAAAAAATCACGACGAACGTCTGTGCAACACAAAAGTTCAACTGGGTTTACAACTTGTTAGAATTTTCCGCCAAAAAAAAGGCGGCTCAGAGAAAGGAGAATTTTTTTGATCTAATCAGTCGATGATCATAAATAAAAATACTGACATCCTAAATAAATCAAATTTTTTATTAGGTGTTTATTTTTTTAAAATTTTCTACGCTCCATCGACCCTAAATCTATTCGGGTAACACTTTCACTTCGGGTAACAATTTCACTCGAGTCGGGTCAGTGTTAGAGCTGTCTATTCGTGGTGTCCTATACTTGTTTGAATATCCCGCCAAAAAAATGGCCGGTCAGGGACAAATGGGGTCAGAAAATGCAAAAACTAAAAATTAATGGACGTCTGATGCGATCGATTTTATTTAGGAAAGAGCACTTTTTTTTGATCTAAACATTTTCTTTCTGTCAGTGATCATAAAAAGACAGATGTCCTAAATAAATCAATTTTTGATAGTGGACGGATTTTGACGAAACTTTATCGAAAAGTAGCTTAGGTAGCCAAAAAAATTTACTTTTAAATTTCTTTCAATTCTGACAAATAATACATAAAATATAGATTTATGTATTTTTCTGAAAAAAAAAAATCACCCACCGCTTTTGTTTTTTTAATTTCATCTGTGTTGTGTTTTATAATCAACGGTTTATTTCTAACGATGAACCAATGTTTTAATTTGAAATAGTTTAATTAACTAAACTATTTTAGTCCCTTTAAGCTTAGTGTTGGATTTAAGAACGAAACACCACAGAAAAAAACAACTCTCGCGAAAATAATATGTTCGATTAAAATAGTAAACAAAGAAATGTTTTATATTTTAAACAAAAAATATTAAATTTTACAAACATTAGAAAGGACATAATCGAAAACTAATTAGTGTTCAATTCTGATTTTTTTTTTCGATTTAAAAATTAAAAAAGGAAACAATTATAAACACCTATTGGGAAATGTCGGTAAAAACAAAAAAAATGCAATAAGCACAGGAAAAAATTTATTTGTTTAATTAAGTATGTTAACAAAAATTCAAGAGTTGATAAAATAATTATATTTACTTTTTGATGTCTTCTTATTGATTTTGAAACTCGAATAAAAAAATTTTGAAAAAAAAATTGATATTATCAGCAGCAATACCACAAAGTTTTGGAATCAAAACAGCAAAAATTAATTGCTTGCTGTTCGGAGTTTACTTTGCGTTACGCTTTTCCTAAAACGCCAGGAAACTTCAGAGTTTAATCCCGTTTTATATTATTTCCTTGAATAATTAACGGCTAATGTCTAGCGTTTTGTCAATTTTTTTGTAAACCATAATTTTTATTTCATAAATTTTAAAAAATGATAAAAAACAATGCTATAAATGCGGTTGGAATAATATTAATCATAGTACAAGGTTAAACGAGCATTTATTTTCTGGTTCTAGGGGCGGAGCTTGACTTTACTTGTTGTTTTTTGGGATTTTGTTTATTTTTCTGCTCACCTATCTTACGTTCACCTGTTTGCCTGGTTTCTATTTCTCAGATTATATTTATAAAATTTAAATTACTGTAAACCTTATAATTTTTGCCCTGCTTTAGCTTTCCAATTTAGTTAAATATTTAAACATAAATTTGGAGACAAATTTACAATCATAGTAAAGCTAAGCATATGTATTTTAAAAATCCTCTATGCTAATATTGCTTTTTTTGCTCAATTTGAAAATACTCCAAAATTTTTTAGCGAAATTTACTTCAAAAAAATTGAGCTAAAATTGTTCCAGTACATACAGGTCCTTTTATGTCAATTTCCACTGTTTACGACGTGATATAAATTTTGCCTTACTTAAATACAATTATTTCTTCAAGTATTCTTAAGACTCAGTTTTATGCAATTTTAAGTAAAAAAAACACACACAAACAGTTAGGTGAGTTCCAATTTTCCCTTGTGATTGTCATGCGAATTTTACTTTGGAACGGCGAGTGTCAAAAAAAACCCTTCATTGTGTGTTTTACCTGCTTGTTTGATTTTCCCACCAAACAAATGGCGGAGAAAAGAAAAAGTTACGTCGCAAGCATTTTTGGTAAAGCGTGTTGAATTTCTAACAAAGTTTAACAAATTTCTTTAACATTCATCTGAAGTAAAGTTTTCAAATAAAAAAATAATATTATTGAAAAAACATAACATTATTGTAAAAAAACAGTCATTCCAATTGAGAAAAACTTGATTATAATTTAAAAAATTTTTTCGCACATCCCACTTTAAAAAATTCAAAAATTAAAAAATTCATAAAATTAGACTTAGGACTAAGATTGAGATTTTAGTGTACTGATTTTCGAAGTGGTGCGTTTGTTTAAGAAGGATGAGTCTAATAATGCATGACATAAAAAACAAAATGTAAAGTTTCGCAACAACAAAAAAAGCATTTACTTGATTATTTAGATAAAATTAATAACAGTCTTGTGATAATGAAGTTTACGTTCAGGTCCAACTTGTACTTTAAACTCTTTAAAATTGTTTTTATGTGATTTAAAAATTAAATTAGAAGTTGAATTTTATTATGCTTGAAATTTTATGTCCAAAATTGTTTTCTAAAGTTTTCAGCTTAAATTTGATGGTTTTTCTTAGGTTTGCTAGATCTTGGATATCTTGATATTCTTTGGTTTACTTTGGCTACATATACCTTTGGCCCCTTTTTTTATTTTTTGGTTTTTTCTGGTTTTTATTTATTTTGCCATATAGTATATTTTTATTGGCAAAATGAATATTATGCTTACACTTAAAAATCAATGAAAGTTTAAACTTTTTTTTTAAAATAACAAAAATAAAAGAGAGAGCCATTTATTTCAGCCACCTACAAAAAACTAGCCATAACTATTGCTTAAACGAACAATAAAAATTTCTAAAAGTTGCAAATTTACCCTTATATATTATTCTCTATACATATAACTTAATTTTTCAATTTTTCAATCTTTAATATTTATTAGCAAGACTTTAAATAATTATGTCAAAACCTTAAAAAACAAGTTTTAATAATTTTTATTTTTTGTTCAATTTTTATTTTTTGCTTAAAAAATGTCAAAACAAAGTCAAACGAGCAAAAAAATTCTTTATAAATACTGTAGTACAATGATATAAAAACTGCGAAAAACGGCAGGTTCTTTCACCTAAATTTTAATGTGGCAGAAATTAACTGAATCTTAAAATGCTCAGTTAGTTAAAAGCATTGCAAAATGATTTTGAAGAAAATATCAAAACATCAAAATTAACTTTGAGCCTAAATAGAAGATCTTTTAAGGTTATATATTGCTTCGTTCTAAATTTGATGCCATTTAAACACAACGCAAAAATTAGGAAAATCACAAAAAATTCACTTTTTGTATGAAGAAGTGTTACAATAATGTCGAATAACAAAAATAAAAAACTTTTGCAAAAACACTTTATTCAACATAATGCAGTTACTTTTGTGCTAGTTCTTTTGTGTTTTAAAAATAAGCCAATTTTCTAACACCCTAAATTGGTGGCCGAAATTAAGGCGTGGCCAAAATTAAGTCAGTTACCCTACTTACATAATAACTAATCCTCTGATTTAAGTAAATTCTTGAAAAATTTGAAGCAAAAAATCTTTTGCAATACAGCTGTCAGAAGACAAGAAACGTTGTGTCACAAATCTCAATCTATTCACTTTAAAAATTCACAATTTTAAGGGTTACTGTAAACAAAACAAAAGCAAAAAATTCAGATTTGAAAAACATGTGTACCAATGCTTGTAATCGCGATCAAAATAGTAATTTTTTGAACCTTGTTAGCCGTTGCACATTAAATATTTGTTATGGAGCCGTATCCGATTTTAGTTTGCATTTCAAGCATAATACGAAATTCCGGGTGACAGTTCATACTTTGGAATGACTGATCGTAAAACAAAGACTAAAAACATAAGATAAGATGTTAAAAAAAGAGCTTTCCTATGAAAAAATATTAAAGATATTAAAAAACCTAAAAATGTAAAGACTAAAGTTCTGGGAACTGATTGTGTCGACCGTGAGTCAACCATTCCAAAAGAAGGATCAGAACTAGTTTCAATAAAATTGTTTCAAGCTACTGATTTAGATTTTATAACTCTGAAAGTTTATTTATTAAAATATTTTAATAAAAAGTGCATTGAAGTACCTAGGTACAATAGATGAGAAAAGGGGGGAAGGTGGGGTCCATCCCCCCAATCCTTCAAGGTGGGAAGGTGGGAAGGTGGGGCCCCCTCCCCCCCCCCCCCCCCCCGCCCCCCCCCGCCGGCGTCCTTTCTCCCCGGATTTTGGTTGTATTTCCTCTTTCTTTTCTTCTCCTGTTTTCCTTTTTCTTTTCCTTTCTTTCACTTCCTCTTCCTCTTTTCTGTTTTCTCACTCGTCTTCTCCACCTTTTTTTCTTCTTTTTTTAGTAATAGCAATAATAATGTATACTGTATATAAAAATGATTCTGATTTTAAAATATTTTTTTCAGAGTGGTCCAGATGCCTATCCCGCAGATGAATCCGTTGCCCATTTATTTCAGCCAAGAACGAGAGAAAGTGATTATAAGTGTAAGAGTACCCTGCGGAAAGAAAACGGCAAAATTGGTGATATCTGGAATAGCATTTTATCATGACCATAAATCTGTAAACTTGGATTTCCCCTTTATCAAAGATTGCTGTGATTGTGAATTATTATCCACTCAGACGAGGTTAAATCTTTATCAGTCGGGTTTAATCATGTGTCGCAGTAAAATCATGTATATTTTATGCTTTATTTTTGTTTTTGGACAATTTTCATTTTTATAAAATTAAGTTTCAAAACATTTTATCCTGATAACCAAAACCAAGTATCTAAGTTATACAATGATATAGTTTTTAATAAATTAATTATTTCGCACATTTTTAGATTTAGAGATGCGTCACGACAACTTGAACCCTTAGTTTTACTTAAAGGTGCGGTACGGAGTCAAACTTTTTGTTTTTGATTTTGATAATTTTTGTGAAAACCTTACCCCTGCCCCCAATAGCCCACAAAAATTTTTTCAACAAAATATCTCAAGTGGTTCAGGGGCCGTATGCAGAAATGTGTCTAAAAGCTAGGACTAGAAGTCATAGGTTTCTGTGACTAATTTGAGATAGTCCGACTAGAATTAGTCATAGCCTTATAGCTCGAGCTAACCGTATGCACAAAAGGGGCTATGACTATGACTAATTCTAGTTCGAGCTACTTTGATTTAGTCGCATGATTTTTGCGCGGTTTACGTATTATTTCGCACGTTTTTGTCGAGAAAAATGCATTATTATTAAAATTTGACATTAAGAAATAATGTTTTTGCACGTTTTCGGCGTTTTATAAGTAATTTACATTAAATAACAGCGTTCAAGATCAATATTTGTTGTTTCCTTGCATAATTTAGAAGAAACCTAGAAAAATGATTTTTGATGATATAATTGTATTAAAAGTAACCTGTGAGCGAAGACCCATAAAATCTAAAAATTTTCTAAGCGCTTTTTTCACTAAACAGCCACAAATCTAAAAATATAAATCATTTTTTATATAATGTTAGTATATCACGCCCATCTATGACCTTGATCTATGTTAAACAATTCTCCGATTGATAACTGGTAATCGTTGGATGCTAAGTACTTTAGCGTAACCAGTATAGCCGTTTCCATTGATACGGGACGCCCACGGTTATCAAGGTTATCAGCGAATTTATCATCTAACACGTCGCAGAGAAAGTTAACGCCGTACTTCGTAAATCGAAAATGTTTGTACATTTTTTTGTCACTAAACTCTTCCATCGGGTCGCGAACATCTCTATATACCTTTTTATTTGACTGCAAATTTATAAAATCTGCCATGATTATCACTTTCAACAATTTAATTTCGATATTTTGTAACGTAGTCACACGTTTAGCCTCATAGGTATGAGGCTAGCGATCTCTGACTACTTTTTTAGT
Organism: Microlaimidae sp. YZB2_3; assembly: GCA_030248175.1. Lineage (NCBI taxonomy): Eukaryota > Metazoa > Nematoda > Chromadorea > Desmodorida > Microlaimidae > Microlaimidae sp. YZB2_3. The sequence continues at coordinate 25,079 of JASAMX010023393.1, read as the reverse complement.
CCGACTATTTTCTAGTCACATTTATGCATACGAGTTAGTCTCAGCTAGTTATGACCCCTCCCCCTCAAAATGTTGTTTTTCGACAATTCTGTACGTGAAAAATTGCTCAATGGGTATAACGTTTTAAGTTACAAAACATGCACTCAAAGAAAGCGGCGACTTTTTACTTTAATTTGATACCTTTATCGTCAAGATTGATGCAGTATTTGTCGAAATATTGCGTTTCCAGTGTACAAAAAACCCGGGATTTTTTCGTTAAAAGCACCAAACTACGGCGTCGGTTTTATGAACGTCGGTCGTGTTTTTAGTGGAAAAATCGAGGGTTTTCTGTACGAGAAATGCAATATCTCGACAATTACTGCACCAGAGTTAACGATCGAGGTATCAAATTAAAGTAGAAAATAGCCGCTTTCTTGAATGCATCATTTGTAACCTAAAACGTTACCCATTGAACAATCTTTCACGTACAGAATTGTTAAAACCCCATTTTTGAGGAGTCATAACTCCCGAACCACTAAAGATATTTTGTTAAAAAAATTTTTGTGGGCTATTGGGGGAAGGGGTAAGGTTTTTACAAAAATTATAAAATCAAAGACAAAAAGTTTAATTCCGCACCGCACCTTTAAGCTCGTGTTCCTTACCAACGTGTTGCACAAAATTCCACCAACGTTTGCTCGAGTATGAAGTATTAACAAGAATAAATAAAAGTAGAGAATGTCGTACTGTGTTTTTAACAATTATTGTTCTAATTATTTGTTAAGCAATCTAGATGTAGATTTTTCACTAAACAAAAATAAAATTTGTTGTCGCACAAAACTCTTAGATGAAAATTTTTCTACATAAAACACTGTTAAATAATTCAAATTATTTCAAGTTTTAACATATAAAATAGTTTATCCGTCAGATGCAACAAAAAATCTTGAATATATAACATGGAAAAAACTTCATTTAAGGTTATAAGTTCGCAATTTTTTTTGCAGTTCAGAGTTTAACGCACAATTAGACATTCTCTACTCTTATGCATTCTTGATATTATTGTGACAACCCATAACTGGAGGCGAGATAGGATGAAGATTTTTTTTGAGACGGAGAAAATTACCCATACCAGGATTTGAACCCTGTTCTCCTTTCCTTGAATTCCGGGCCTGTTTATCTCAGTCAAGCGCGCTACCACTGCATCATACAGGCTGGTTTTGGATTTACTTTACAGCGCCTCTTATGCCTGTAGTTGTGAGTAATCATCACTTCAGGAAGGGACGTTCCATGTCACATTACGACGGAAATTCGAATAAACAAAAAAGATTAAAGAGTATTTTAAATAATGATATTAGTTACGACACAAAAAAAGGACACCAATCCAAAAAATATCTAAAAATTAAACAATGCTGTATTTCGTGAAATCTCATATACCAAAAATCGCAATTTTTGATTTTTAAGAAAAATATTTTTTTGCTAAAAAAATCAAAAGGACGGCAGTGATTTGATTAATTTTTGTGGGCTATTGGAATCTGGCGTAAGATTTTCACAAAAAATAATCAAAATCGAAGACAACAACTCGTCTTCGGAAAACTCGTCTTTTAAACATCTAGTCTTCGGAAAACTTGTCTTTTGGATGCGAATTTATAAACGCACTTTTCAAAAGTCAAGTTTCTCCTATTTTTTTATTAAAAAAATGTATTGAAAACCTTTTTTAACCTAAGCCTAAGCAAAAGTCAAAAATCAAGTAAAATTTTTATCATGATAAACTTTTAATAAATGGTTTTTTCAAAAAAACTGAGAACCTAAGCCTAAGTAAAACCTGAAAACCAAGCAAAACTTTATCATATTAAATCTGTATTTAATGATGGTTTTTAAAATAAAGAGTAAAAACCTTAATTTTTTCCTAAGCCTAAGCAAAATCCAAAAATCAAAGAAAAATTTATCATTGGGGTGGAAACCCGCATTTTCGAAAGTACATTTACAAAATCGAATCCAAAAGACGAGTTTTTCAAAGACGAGATGTTTAAAAGACGAGTTTTCCAAAGACGAGATGTAGAAGACGAGATGTTGAAAGACGAGATGTAGAAGACAAAATTTCCGGACACCGGTTTTCTTACGAGAGGCTGAAGACTAAGTCCTAGCTAACCAGTATAAGCAAATTTCCAGCAATTATTCCGAAATCAGGCTAACAGGAGAAAACTCCGCAGCTGACTCCGCAGCGGAGTTTAAGCCTACGCCTTCCTAAGCCTAAGCAAAGCCTAAACACAACCTAAACTTTTTTCGCGCAGCTATTTGTTAAAGTTTAGGTTGTTTTTAAGGCTTTGCTTAGGCTTAGAAACGCATAACCTTAAGCTTAAAAAAGGTTATTTAACTCCAGGTAACTCCGCTGCGGAGTCAGCTGCGGAGTTTTGTCCTGTTAGCCCGAAATCACCATCAAATTAAATTTGGCTATTCAAGGACTCTGTTGAATGGACCGTCGGCGAAATCTTAGAAAACTTTTAAAATCATAAATTTGACTAACAAACACTTTAAAAAACGAATTTTGAGTTATATTGGTGCTATTAAGTTTGTATTTATACGTTGTAACTATTGAAGTGTTGTATTTAATCACATAAACTGAAGTTGCAAACTATTTTTTCTTGAATATCGTTATTTTCAGGAATTTTTCTGTTTGTTCTTTCAGTATTATTCTTTTTATCATGCTTTAGTTATTTAATTAGGTACTTCAAAATTTTAGTTTAGTGGAATTTTATTATAAAAATTATTTCAATAAATAAACTATCGTGCAAAACTATCGTGACCACCAAAGCAGTATAAAGTCCCCATCAAAAATAATAAAAAAACTCCACCTAAACATAAATTTTAACAAATTTAAATAAAATATTTAAACAAGACAACGTTGTTTTGGCAGTAAAATTCTTCTTTTTTATTGCCAAAACTAACATTGCCTTGTCCTAAATGATGAATCAAAAAAATCTAAATTTTCCTAAAGCATAAGCGAAACCTAAAATCAAAAACAAAAAAATATTTATGTTTATGTTTGTTAGTTTATGTCTGGAAAGAAACTTATTCCTGAGCCTGAGCAAAACCTGAAAATCAAACTAAAATTTTCTATGTAAAATGTATATTTCAACTGGTTTGTTATTTAAATCGTTTTTCCTAAACCTAAGCCAAAGCTAAAAACCATGATAAATTAATATTTAATGAATAGTTTGTTCTTTAATAAAGACGAAAACTTTAGTTTTTCCTAAGCTTAACCAAACCTTAAAACCAACTGAACCCTATTATGATAAATTCTTAATTAAGAATGTGTTCTTGAAAATATTTTTTGTCACAAGCAAAATTTTACAATAAAAAATGATGCACACACATTAACGTAATTGTGGGGAGTTCACAATAGTTTTCGGGAGTTGACAATTAGTTGTGGTGCGGTGTTGATTCGCTTGAGTTTAAGGGGAACAATAAATTTGCATAAAATTCCAACGCAATCCTGCGGCGATCAACTGCTCGGCGGTCTAATGCTCGGCGATCAAGTGCGCGGCGATCAAATGCTGGCGGTCAAATGCTCGGCGATTAAGTGCTGGCGATCAAATTTCCAGACACCAGAAAAAAGTTTAAAAAATCACGAGATGTAGAAGACGAAATTTCCAGACACCGGTTTTCTTACGAGAGGCTGAAGACTAAGTCCTAACTTACCAGTATAAGCAAATTTCCAGCAATTATTCCGAAATCACCATCAAATTTGACTACTCAAGGACTCTATTGAATCGACCGTTATTAGAAAGGCGCGGGCGCGTTGTAAGACATAAATGCAGACCGTCGGCGAAATCTTATAAAACTTTTAAAATCATAAATTTGACTAACAAACAAAACACTTTTAAAACAATGTTGTGAGTTATATTGGTGTTATTAAGTGTGTATTTATACCTTGTCAGTATTGAAGTGTTGGATTTAATTACATAAACTGTAGTTGCAAACTATTTTTTCTTGAATAACGTTATTTTCAAGAAATTTTCTGTTTGTTCTTTCAGTATTATTCTTTATATCATGCTTTAGTTATTTAATTAGGTACTTCAAAATTTTAGTTTAGTGGAATTTTATTATAAAAATTATTTCAATAAATGAACTATCGTGCAAAACTATCGTGCAAAACTATCGTGACCAAAATAGAAAAAATTCTTTGATATAACGCATCTTAAATCGAATTGTGCTTTACCTTCACCTTCTAAAAATGCTTTACCGTCTATCGTTTTGCCGTTTTTTTTTTGGCAAAAACTTTTATACTACAAAGCGCATACTCAACAACGCGGGTTTCATTGTTTTATCTCACGTCGAACTCTTTACGTTCTCAGCTGTTTTACCAAAATAAACCCCGCGTATCCTCCCAGAATTTAGCCAGTAACAATGTTACTATCTTTTACAGTGTGATATTTGCGATTGTTTTTATGTTGACAGAACCCAAAAAAGTTTTTATTCGTTTTACTCAACACACGAGTGTAGTTCGCAGTTCTTCTCATTCTTCTTCGCTTTCATTCAGGCGTTTCATTCTATACAAGAAACACCCATCATAGTTTTAGTTTTTTAAAGTTTTCTTTCGTTTGACGATATTTTTATTAGCATGTTTAATACTAGACTTTTTTTAAAATTTTTTTGCAGATTTGTTGTTAAATTTGTTTACAATTCGTTTATAATACCTTTGTTTATGTTCAGATTAACAAAATTATATCTAACAAAAGTACACATTTAATTTAAAGTGCATGTTCAATTTTTTAATGTTTATTTAATTTTATTTATTTATTTTATCTATCTTAAGCTCGCTATTTGTGATTTTTAGCCCTAAAATTAAAACATAGTCAAATTTTAGCCTGATCTAATAAAGTAGTTTGTTTTGAGGGAAATAACAGTTTGACTCAAATGTTTTTTAATCTAAATATGTTACCAGACCTTAACAACAAGGGTTAAAATTTAAAAAAAATCAACCTAAACACATATGTTAGGAAATCCCAGACCGGGTTAGGTAAGTTAATATTTTTTAAGTTTTTTAGTTCAAAATTCACAATGTACAAGCATGTTTTTGGTGAAAAGTAAAGTAATAGTTTA